>JAUCMU010000098.1:565168-595526 GCA_032275025.1 Enteromius treurensis
AGAAAAATAATATGGATGTGAGAACAACAAGCTAATTATTACTGATTACATAATATCCACACTGCTTTTTTCCCTTGGAGAGGCACTTAAAATATATGAAGATTATATATTTAAGATTATATATAAACAAATAAATAAAAAGCAACAAAAATACCAGAAATGATAGCAAATAAAAAAAAAAAATCATTAAAACGTGCAGCAAATGCTGGTAAAACAAGCTGAACTTGAGTGAAATAAGCAAGTGACACGACTAACCTTGCTCAGGGTCCCAGTTCACCTGTTTCCTCGGATTCTCTAACGGGAATTTCATGATCTTTCCGAATCAGAAAGAAATAAAGCTTTTCCTATAGCAGCATGCGCACGGTTCAGAGCGACTCTTACACTTTACATTCTCGCTTCTCTCTCAGTGTTCAGAGCCCGAGCGCAGTGATGAGGAGGAGAGATGATGCCACACCGTCCGTCAGTGTGAGACCACCCAGCATCTCTCTCAGTAGCTTGCCATCACTTTGAGGAAAGCAAATAAAGCGCGAAACATGTTCAGACTTCTCTGGGAATCAGGCGGAAGATCTGGGAGCGTCTCCTCGCGCGCCTTTGTTTCAGCGCCTCATCCTTTGTGCCGGGATTCCCACGGGCTTTAAGTCATTAAAACCGCTCTTCAGTCATTCGTGCTCGTTATAATACCTTGGATATGATCGTGTCGTGTTGAGCTGGACAGATAGAAGTGATACTCACTGATCTTCGCGGTTTTGAACGCGGCGCAGAAGCGGCACAGAGCCGGTGCACATGGAGAGCAGGTGCGGAGGGCAGGACTCACTCACCAGCAGCAAATCAACGATTACACACCAATATGAATTATTCATCTCTAATCTGGGCTTTGTTCAAACCATAAACACCTTCATAGTAATGTAAAAATCAAATCAAAAGGGGATTCATTTATAGAATATCATGGGTTTATGAACTAAATATGCCAATAATATTATTATATAATATTTAACATATAACAATACAAATATAATTCATTTATTTATTATTTCATATTGCATATAGTTACATTTATAATAACAGCTATAATTAATATCTCATAATATACATTTTATTAATAATAGTTAATAACAAAATTATAATTACTAATTCTTTAAATAGGATAATAACGCTGTAGAATATTTAACATGGCAAATTGTTAAATATTATATTAATAACAACCATATTTACTTTTTTTAAAATCACATGGGCTAAATTATATATATATATATATATATATATATAAAAAAAACATATATATATATATATATATATATATAATTTATTTAAATATGACATTATTATTTATGTAACGTTACATAATGTTAAATATCATAAAATAGTTATTAAATACTACTATAATATCTGACTTATAAAATTGTTCAAGCCATAAACACTCACAGAGTTCTTTATTCTGTAACCATAACAGGGCATATTAATAATAATAATAATAATTATAAACAATATATACATTGACTTCACTCTTACTGTGATACTGTATGTTTATCTTTTTAGTATGACAATAATGTTATTACGTTATATTTAATGCAGTATATTGTGGAATTAACAAAATATCATGTGTATTCTGTGTAATAATATCATTCCTGTTCTACAAATGTGATTTGATATGACTTATTAAATCAATGTGAAATGCCAATTATGCTGCCTCATGCTGTGAAATCACATTTACAGGAAGGATATAGTTCTTCATCATCATTTGCAGAAGTCTTCTGTATGCATTGAGCAGGAACCCCCCGAAGACTCCTCATGAAATATGAATGAAACTGTACTGCACCTCCTTAAGACGTCACATCTATTAGTAATGGCATGACATCATAATAACCACATGTGCATTTCTGTATATGAAATATTCAGTCTCAAATCGACTACCAGTATTACTAACAGTAATATTTTTAGTAGTAGTATAAACTTAGAGATAAATAGAATTGGGCATTATTAATGCAAAAGGTTTTCACTTATTTTATTATTTTTGTTTTATCTTATTTTATTTTGTGCCGAGTTGGGGACATGTGCGTGATTACGTTCCGACGTCGTGACGTCAGACGCACGCATAGCAACCAATATGGCGACGGTGAAGCTTCACGGAAGCGAGGTAGCTGTCGGCTCGCAAAACATCTGTGAAGGATGATAACTGTTAATATGCTATGAAATATATTTATTTATCAAGTATTATTAAAATGACTGCATTACCTCAGACGTTCGTATGAACGTGAAACACGATGATTTCCGGTGAAACACGAGTATTTTGAGCATGAGGTTCTTGCCAGAGATTCTCAGCATGGACACTAAACCAGGTAACGTTTAACTTAATTATATTCTCCAAATTATAATATTCTGATCAAACACAGACGAATATATTGTATTTAATCCGTATTTATTTACATGGCAAGTGCATTTAACGGAGACGCGTTAAATCATGTTCCTTTTACAACACTAAACAAAAAGTACCATGGTATTACCATGGTTTTAAGGCGTGGTGCCCTTGTGATGTCACGAATTTGGACGTGATATCATGATAATATATATATATATATATATATATATATTTTTTTTATTATATGTACAGTACCATGTTAAAAGCAAAGTAATGCCATTTAATTAGTTGTTTATGTTATGATTTCTAGTGCGATTATTTATTAATATTGATGCATTCATTTTGCCCGATGGATTATTATAGTCTGTAATGGCTGTAATATTCTTCTTGCAGATTACTGTCTTGGCTCATCTGGCAAACTGATGAATCAGTACATGATTAAAGACCACATGTTGTCACATTACAGAAAACTGTATTCAGCCAAAGGTAATTCAGACACTTGTTAGGATGCCTTATTCATTTGTCTTTTTTTATATACGTAACCACTTCTTCTGTTTTCTTTTAGCTGTTGTGGACTGCTCAGTGCCTAAAAGCATGCATAGCAATGTCAAATGTAAGTACACACGCCAAGTCCACTTAATGCTAAAATGATTTAGCAGTTTGAATTATATTGAATTATATTATATATCTCATGTAATAATGCCAGTTTATATGTGAATGTAGTACATACAAATGCATATTTTATATGATGTATAATATAAATGCATTATAAAATATATGACGCTACATCTATTATTTATATCTTACATTATACTTTAAAATATTTATGTGTAAATATCAAATCTTTATGTAAATGTAATATATCAAATAAAATATATTTGACAATTTATTTAGCCAAATATGCTGTACTAATCCACAAATGAAACATTTTCTTGATGATTAAAAAAAACAAACAAATTGTAGATGTTGATCAAAAGCGCCGTGAACAATTAAGGAAGGACACTCTGAGTCAATCAGGAAGATCCACTTCCCAGAGGAGCACTAGGATGAACTCAAGGACTTCCTGTGTTTCCAAACATGTAAGAGAGCATCTTGTGCTTCCTTATGTCCGATTGCAGTGCAGAAATTGTGTTGAGAACTGAAGTTCTGTCTTTGTTTCCAGAGCAGACCCTCTGTTCAGGGTGACGACAGTGCCTATCATTACCTGGACCAATCTCTGATGTCCTCGCCCAGAATCATCACCTCCTTTCACTCCAAACAAATCGTATATCCGTCCCCTGCGAACCGTTTCCCATCCACCTCAGAGCTGACCTACCGAAGCACAAACCCTCACTGGGATCCCGCGGGTCCGTCCTGTGCCACGTCTGCCAGTCAGAGAGGATACAGAAGCTTTCAGGATCCCACACAGAAGACCTACAGCGGAGACGTTCTGCTGAAGCACGCTCATCGCTTCACTCAGGAGAAACCCTTCACCCCGAGAACGCTCAAATCAGACCACAAGTCCACGCTCTCACAGTACCGCTATTACACACCTCCTCGGAGAAAGGCTAAGGAGGAGAAATCCTCCTCTAAAATCACCCGGCAGGAGACGCACCAGGGGAGGTATAACCAGTGACGCGGAAAGAGCTATTATACTTTTTTTTTTTAAATGGTATTGTGGAGACCTGATAGTATAATAGAGTGTTTTTTCTGCAGTACACGGTCCAAACGAGGCTTTTCTCCACAGCTTGAGTCACCCCAGGCAAGTCTGAGAGACATTCTTCAATATACAGTATTATAAAGTCATCTATCTGTGCATTTATGTATACATGTATGCATTAATTATTTATGCATTTAAGTATTTATGTTTCTATTGATTTGTTTAGTTATGGACTGATTTTGATTGATTGATTCATTCATTTCTTTGTTTTTTGTTTTTGTTTGTTTGATTGGTTTATGCATTTGTTTATGCATTTTTTTTTTCTGGATTGCCCGATGCATTTTGCATTGGTTTATGCATTATTTATTTATGCGTTCATGTGTGCATCATTTACTTATCTATGCACTTGTTTGTTTATTTTATAATGCGTGTGTTAAAGTGAATCACTTGCTTGGTTGCTGGTTGATGAATGTCCATGTTGAGCAGAGCTGGAATCTAGACGAATATCCATACACAATCTTTTCTTTTAATCGTTTTGCAGCCATTTACTCTTGATCACGAGTGGTCGGATGAAGAAGCCGATTCATTCAGACATCGCGGCAAGACAAGCAGGTTTAGGGACAGTGATTTCCTTCTCTCGTCCTCCAGGTAAATGAAGTCAGATTTCTGTGTATTGCAGAATTACTCAAAGCATGATACTTAAAGATTTTATAAATGCACGTTCTATAAAATGGTTTTTATATTGACATTTATAAAAGAAGGCTCTTTTCTTTTGTTTCAGGATTTCCCCAGAAGGCATGAGGTCTCCCATAATGAGAAAGGTTTCAGCAGAGTAAGTGTCCTGCACCAGACCCCTGAAATACAAGCATTGCACTAATGTGACAATTAAACCACTGATATTCTTAACAAAGCAGAGACTGTTAGAAGGGATGTACTTGACGTGATATATGAATATAATCATGCATGCGGTCATAACAGTTATTTATGTTCAGGTCATTGTCTGGACGTTCTGAACTTGTTCGTTTTTCTCCAGGGAAGAAGAATTAATGTACCTGGAGTTCATTACAGATGTGACGAATGAGATCTTAACGCAAGGCCTTTACTCTGACAGGTGTGTGAGAACTTTTATTTTGTAGGAAGAGAAATTGCAAGACATTTGTTTCACTTTTGGTTCATTTGACTTATCCAATGAAGTATCGGTCTGTTCAGGGTACTCAAGAGAGTATTTGAACGTCACATCGATATGAACAGACACCGATTAAACGAGGTGAGGATTTTGGATTTTACTTTTCAGTGGATTTTAATCTGATGCTATACAATGTGATTTGAGGAAAAACATGAACAGTTCTTCATAATCTTTTTTTATTATTGCAATGACATGGGATATATGTGCTCACACTCAATATTAAATTTGTGCTCACGTACTGGATTTAGCTGTTGTTTTACCCGAAAAATACCCTATTTTTGTATTTATTTGTTTTGGTTTTGAAGGAAATATTTTTTCTGGCGCTGGGATGCATTAAACTGATCAAAAGTGCCAATAAAGATTTCCATTTGAAATAAATGCTGTTCTTTTGAACTTTTAATTCAACAAAGAATCCTGAAAAAATAAAATGCATCACCATTTCCACAAAAATATTGGGCTGCACAGCTGTTTTCAGCATTGATAATAATCAGAAATGTTTTTTGAGCACATTAGAATGATTTCTGAAGGATCATGTGACCCTGAAGACTGGAGTAACGATGCTGGAAATTAAGCTTTGAACACAGAATAAAATTTTGTTTTTACAGTATATTCACATAGAAAACAGAGATTTGAAATTGTAATACAATTTTACAGTTTTTATTTTATTAATAAATAAATATTTGTGAAAGCATCATATAAATCATAACAGTTTATGATATGCATCTTTTTGAACATGTGACTTATCACTTCATATTAAAACTCCTTGGCATCACTTAGTTTCTTGTTCACTCACAGAAGGGCTGCATGATAATGACAAAAATCATAATTGTCGATCATTTCCTTAATATTGTAATTGTGGTAATTAATTACGATCAACACCGTGTACATTGAATGATGTTTATACCATTGCTTGAAGCAACCGAATGCCATATATTCACCATTGACTTCCATAGTAGGAAAAAATACTATAAAAGTCAGTGGTGACCCAAAACAGCCTGGTTACCAAACTTTCTTCAAAATATATCCCTTGGTGTTTGGCAGAGTCATAATCTTTAATATTCCCAACAGAACAAAATGCGGCAGCTTCTAGACAATCTGCAGGAGGATCTGCGTAGTCCCCCTGCTGCCGTAGGCACGTCATACAGTCCCGTCATCTGTCATACACTGCCATCAGATGATGTTGATGATCTGCTTCATAAAGTGTTTAACGAGGACCAGAGCGAGGACATCACTCCTGCTGTGAACCACAGTGGAGCCGGACTAGAGGACTGGAATGAAGGCAGCGAGATCGAGCATCCCAAGCATCTCGATCCCAGGAACACTGAAGACGATAATGAGGTCTCACAACAGGTTGATGAACTTGGGGAAATCATGGCAGAGTCTTTAAGTGTGTCAGAAGCTCAACAGCTAGCGTCTGAACAGGAGCAGACGAGAGGAGACATCAGTGATGATGAGTTTTAACTCAAACGCACACTGCTTTTTGACACTGTAATAGTTTCTGCAGAATTTCTGAGTTCTGTTTTGTTTACTTTTTTAATGCTATATTACATTTTTATGGAAAAGCCCATAAAGTGTGTGTTCCTTGAAGTGACGGCCATACAGTATTTTCAGCATCTTTTGTGCAGTATTCAGTACATGTTTTATTTCTTCTGCTCCCAATTTAGGCAATTTATTGTTTATGTAGTCTGGTTAGGATTCACAAGACATGTTGTGTGGTTTTTTGAAATACAAAACAATTTACATAGTTTGTGACTTAGTTTTACTACTTTTAATTGGTTTACTTTTACATAACGTGCAAGTACAGTATTCGTATTCACTGATGAAACTTATGAAACTGATTTAAACTGGAAGAATGTTTAAAAGACACCTTTTCTGGCTATATACACACACACACACAAAATTAAGAAATTCATAATTCATCAAACCACGTGTCTGTTTCAAATACTGTCATTTGTTTTGTTTTATTTTTGTATTATTATTCAAAAATGCAGTATTCAGGCAGATTGGTTTAGTGATCAGAAGGAAAGCTGTCTGTACAGGGAACCACGAGTGGCTTAAACAGCTATTTTGAACGTGTTTTTACACTGAAATATACAATGGAATTTAGCACATGTTGGTTTAAATGTCCACTGAGTGTTTGCTTTTTAACTACTAAGAAATGAAACTTTTAACTTTAACTGTGCTATATGTATTTTTATATATTTTTTAAAATGACTTGACTACTTTTTTTGTGTTTGATATTTATAATACTGCATAGAGGTAATTAAATGCTATTGCAATCACATTTGGTTGATGTTTGTTGTACACCTTAATTAGTCCTTGAGTATGAATCATGTCAGCAAAAGTTAACCGTGCAACTTAAACTTAAATGCCCACTAAAAACGCTAACAGGCACAGATATGACAACATAGTGTTTTACTGCACACCCGCAAATCCTCAAGAGCTGATAAAGTCTTGCTTATCAGGACAAACACTCCTTACAGAAAGCAAAGTTTTACTGTGGTAAATAATGTGCAGGTTATTCACATGGCTTTACTGCAGCTGCTCTCATTCCACGCATTCCACGCGTCTGACGTAATGTATCGTGGCGCAGCACAATTCTTCAATTTATTAATCTTATTTTATATTTCGATCAGATTTCACTTCGTTATTTTAGGCCCCCAAAAAATCAAACATTAATTTTCCGCGCGTTCTCCACCAAAATCAGTTCTTGTGGCAGTTCTGAAACCGAAAAAAGCGTCATGGGTGTGAGAGAAAGTAGTGCCGTGGATTAATATGCTCCCGGTCACCTTTCCTCTGGTATTCCGAGCGGATGTGACGCAGCAGCAGGAGTGTGACCCGAGGAACCTCAAACATGCGTCAATCCCGAAAAAACAAACTCCACCAAATATCGGATTATCATCACAAACCGTAATTCCTACTCCAAAACCTATTCGTGCTATAAATCAAGGATATAATAAACCAGATAATCCAGCAGGTAAGCGGCGGAGAGCTCCTGAAATCATTCTTTTCCAGAGTTTTACTCAGAAGTGTTAGCAATGTTAGCCAACGCGCGCTCATAAACGCGAAATAAAGCTAAAACTCAGTCATCTTAATAAATCTCACCTATTTAGACGTGTAAATATGGTTTTGAAGACTTTGTCGTTTTATTTAATGAAGTGTATCCAGTCCCATCTGGATGCGTGCGGTTTTGTGGTCACTTGTTGCTCCAAAAGTTAGTCAGACATTTTTGGGGTTTGTTTATATTTCGTCAAAGCAGAAAAACGGATGGATTTGAAACAACGGCAGCGGAATAATGTACTTTTCTATAATAAAATGCTTATTTTAACAGATTTGAGGGCCTTAAGCCTAAATCACGGTTATCCTGTAATTGTTTTGTTTTTGTTGTTTAGTCTTATTAGTTTGGAGTCTATTATAATCATAGTGGATATAAATATGTATTTACTTTTTTAAATACCACAATTATATAAGAAATAATAATATATTTGCACAGTGATCAAAATATATAAAACTGCTGCTAATAATTGGACGTTTGTTTGGTCTCATTATACTACTGTGAATGATTAATAATTGTCTGACAGCTTGAATTTCATTATGACTTGCTTCTAAAATAGATTTTAATAAACGCTTCATATCTATAGTAGTGCTTAACTGGTTTTGCTTCAAGAATTGGAAATTGAGCGGTGATCTAAGTTGTTTATCATGCAAAAATTGTGCTACAATCACACATTTATTCATATTAAACGTGCATAAATTATATATAAAAGGGAAAGTTATATAAATTTTATTATTAAATTGCTTTGCTAAGTATGTGTAAAGTATAATTTGAAATATTTTTATTTTTTAAGTTACCTCAAGTGTATAATATTTATTTATTTTAATCTAAATTTTAATTTTAATATATGTTTTATAATTTATTTAAATATATTCATTTTAATATTTTATTTATTTTATAGAATTATTATTATTATTTTTTTTCATTTTAAAAACCTCCTTATGATCACACAATTAATAACTATGTAAATGTAAAGCCTTAAATAAATATATATATATATATATATATATATCCATCCATCCATCTATCCATCCTGTGGACACTTTATAACACTTGAAATATTTTGTAAAAGTTGATAACAGCTTTATTTTGCTGTCCAAATGATGCATTATTTCGTGGTTAATTTGGATAGTTATTTGCTTGTTATCTGTCACTCGGCAATTTGCGACTATATCAGAAAGAGTAGATAAATACTGATATGACCGTTTGTATCTGTGAATGTCATCGTTGCTAATCTGTTTTGCTGTGGTTTGTCTTTATCCAGGGACTCATGTGTTTGTCTTGTGGAGTCCTGTTTAATCCAGCACCCCTCCATGGATTAAGTGCAGAGAAAAGCTGAATCCAATCATTCTGCTCGAGGAGGGTTGCGGCACCGGTGCAACATGCCCCTTCCGTTCGGATTAAAGCTCAAGAGAACCAGAAGATACACGGTGTCCAGCAAAAGTTGCCTGGTGACCCGCATACAGCTGCTAAACGGCGAATATGTGGAGTTCACGCTTTCGATGGAAAGCACGGGACAAGAGTGTCTGGAGGCTGTCGCACAGAGACTGGAGTTACGGGAGGTAGGATTGCCGTCGTTTGGAGTTTAATCTGGTGGAAATCACCTTAACGCAGCATGGGCGTGTGTTTATTTTAGCTCGCTGGTGCCGTCTGGAGTCTCGGCTATTCTAGGACCGCTACCAAAATGCTGTCAAACACCCTAAATGCATGCGTGCCAAGAATTCGGCCTGGACTCTGTGTGCTTCATTTGCATGCACTCAGCTGCTCTTGAGAAGTCTGAATCAGATTATCGTGTTAGTATGCCACCCAAATCTAGTTATAGATCGCAGTGTCTTTTCAGACAAGTATTTAGTACATTTATATTAACGCATAAGATAAAGATGCTGTAAGTTATCACCATTTGGTGTAAGTTTATTTTTTTCCCCATTTTAATGACCATTTGGCTTTTGTTTTTTGCAGATTTAATTACAGTCTGGTGCTTTTATTTTTGTGTTTTTAGAATGACAAATATTTCATGCCTGTTGTCCGTGACTTAATGAGTCATTAAAACTACACGCATAGTCGGTGTATAAAAAAAAAGGTATTTGAAAAATGTCGATTAAAATAGTTTTAGATGACGTTGAGGAGTATTATATCTAGTTTAGCATCAAGATTATTGGTATAAGTATGTATAAGACGTTGGGCTGGGCACTTAATTGAAAAGTAATCGAAATCGACATTCAAAACCTATAATCGATCGAATATTTCCAGGTCGATTATTTCGATTACTTTCCCTTTAAAAACACTACCACGTGTGGAGTCACGTGACCCGTTACCCTTCGTTCACACCAGACGTGACTTGCGCAAATTAATCATGATATTTGCGCGTATTAGGACACTTGAACATTTTGAGTTTACTCGCTTCATTCGCGCTTGAAATTCGCTTCACTGTAAACACGAATTCACGTCATGGAAGGGGCTTCTGCAGGCGCTCTGTACATCGCAAAGGACATGACTCCCTTGGCTACAGTGGAGCGAAGTGGGTTTAAACACCTCCTTAAAACTCTTGACAGAAGATACACTGTGCCGTCGCGATCACATCTTTCCTGCGCTGCCAGACATGTGCAAGACATAACCTGGAGAGTTTAACATGCTTGTGTTTCTTAGTAAGAAGAGTAAAATACATGTTCATATAGTGACATGACAAGATCTCTAAGATCACTTCATGCAACCGTGTTTAGGAGAGTTCTATATTCATTACAACAATCTGTTGTTTACATCGATACATTGCACATTAAAATATTTGTTTACAGAAGATGCAAGAAATGCACTGTTTAAAATATATATTTACAGGATATACAAGAGTTATTTTATTTAGAAGAGATACTGCTTATTTTCTGCTTTTAATAAGAAAAACATTGAAAATAATTGATTTTGTTATTTAATTTTTTCTTTTTTTATAAGACTGTTAGTTTTAGGCAATGTGTGCTTCAATTTCAGTTGTTCAACATTGATGTTTAATAAATAATCACAGATAGTAGATGCGTGTTTACTTCATTTATTTTAAAATAATTGTAAAATAAAAGTAATGTTCCCGTTGTTCAAAAATCATTCACTTGTAATATGTGAGCATATTTACTGTACACGATTTGTCAGTGAACTATGATGACAAAAAAAAAAAATAAAATAATCGTTCATTAATCGTAATCGAGTTAAAATGTTCAATTAATATTTATTCTTTTTACTATTATGTGTTTATTATTATTATTATTATTGCTATTATTTATTATTATATTTACTTCTTCATTTATTTACATATCTGTTAATGATTTGACAATACTACTTTTTGTTTGACCTAAAACGAAACAATAAAAAAAATAAAAATAAATAAATAAAAAATGTTAAATTAATCGAGATTTTGATTTTAGGCCAAATCGCCCAGCCCTAATAAGATGCACGGTACCCGTTTCAATGATCATTTAGTCTTGCATTTTGATATGGATTTTTAATGGACAAATATTTAACGCAAATAGCGTGTGACTAAATGTATAAAGGAATTCGAAAAATGTGGATTAAAATAGTTTTAGATGATGTATAGCATGTTAAAATGTGAAGTTTTTAGATTTCACTTAGTAGTTTAACTTAGTAGTCACATGAAACCTCTACATATTCCATGCATGTAGCATCTCAATTAGACCAAGCTGAAATTATCTAAAGGCAGTAGTTAAGGATGTCACGCTTCTCACAATGTCTTTGGTGTTGAGCTGCGAATCTTTAGCCAAAGAGTCGTCGTAGTCAAAACATTGAGAATATGCCCAGTCTTCACTTCCAGAAAACCTGATTTGAGGTTAAACACATGGACGTCCGGTCTCCCGGCCTGTTGTTTCTCACGAGTGAAAGAGCAATCAGTGAAATTCTGTTCATTCCCCAGAGAACGTATTTCAGCCTCTGGTACTACAACAAACAAAACCAGCAGAGATGGATTGATTTGGAGAAGCCGCTGAAGAAACAGCTTGACAAGTACGGGCTGGAGCCGACCGTTTACTTTGGGCTGGTGTTCTACGTGTCGTCTGTTACCCAGTTACAACAAGAGATAACCAGGTGAAGGCCGAGAATATGTTTAAAATAATCACAGCAGTGCTATACGAACACCTTTACTCACTTCCTGTTTTCCCCACAGATATCAGTATTATCTCCAGCTGAAGAAAGACATTCTGGAGGGGAAGATCCCATGCTCCATTGAGCAAGCCATTCATTTGGCCAGCTTAGCTGTGCAAGGTATTTGTTTGAATATTATGTTTGATATTTCAGGTATACTCTAATGCTGCACTGCCCTTGTTTTCAGATGATTTAGTTATCGCTAATCTTTTGTCTTTGTAATATCAGTACTTTCTTCAGTTGATTCCATTTCACTGGACATTAAAGGGATAGTTCAGCCAAAAAGAATAAAATAAAAAATATATATAATTAATAAACAAAAAACACAAAAGTTAACTGGATTGAAAATATTAATTTCTTGACTTAAATGATTAATCACAATTAATCGCATCCAAAATAAGTTTTTATATGTGTGCGTGCTGTGTATATTTATTATTTAAATATATTGTATATATAAATACTCACACATCTGTGTATATATTTTAGAATATTTGATGTTTGTATATTAAATGTTTATATGTAATCTAATTTGTTAATATGAATATATACAAAATAAACACAGTTCATACACTTATGTAAACAAACCTTTATTTTGGATGAGATTAATTGTTTGACAGCAAAAAAAAACTTATTGCAATCAGTTTTTCATCTATGAAAAAACATCACTAAAAGTTAAACAATAAAAATAAAAAATAAAGCTGTTCAGTTCTTATACATTTGTTAGTAAATTAGAAAAAAACTAACCGTATAAAGGATTATTTTGCTAAATATATGCACTATATATATATATATATATATACTAATATTATTATTATTATTATTATATATTTTTTCTTTCATTTAATTTATTTATTTATTTATTTTTCAATTTTTAACCTGTTATTAAATATCTAATGTATGTTTGGTTAAATGAATTTGCCATGAATGCAAATCTTTTGACCGTCACTGTTTAAATGTGTATAATAACTGCCTGTGCAATTAAAATAATATAATATAATATAAATTAAATAATGTTGTTTATAAATATTTTCTGGTTTTACCCGTTTTTAAATATTTTATGTTTGAGTAAATGAAAGTGTGTTTTTATATCAGCCACTGTTTAAATATTTATTTAAAAAAAAAAAAAGATACATTTTAAAAATCACTTATACTGTAACCAAAATCAATGAATTAAGTAAAAGTAGTTGCATTACAAGCTTGTGAATCGAAATGTAATCAAATCATGAAATTTGTGCCAGTACACGTCCCTGCTAAGGGTTTCGAAGTCATATTCAGGTCGTCATTCGATGACATTCTTCACCTCTGCTCACAAGTCTCTATATTAATGTGAAAGGTGTTTCGAGACTCAGTTATAAGTTGATGTTGCAAGAGAACATTTGCTTTAACATTCTTAAGATAACGCTCAGCCAGCGTCTGGTTCACGGGTTCAGTACTCCATCATGAAGGTACGGTTTTGTATTTCTACGGGCTGCAAGTCTAGAAAATCAGAGCATCATTTATCAAGCTGTGCTGCCAGGCTCGAGAATTTCATACGCTGATGGCAAAGAAATATCTGGCAGCACCAGTTACTGGACCACTGTTAGCATAGCAGAGGAACTGACATCACAGCCAGATCAAAACAATATTTCCCATGTTTGCGCTGTCAAAAGTTCTTTTGTCTCCGTGTGGTTTGTGTGGTTTCGATGAGGCCGGATGTTCAGCGGGAGCTATTTTTGTGGAACAGCATCGCAGTGTAAGGAGGCTTCACGCTGTGGTAATGTTTCGGATTGTCGGCATAGCTGTTAACATGCTGTTAATGTTGAGCTACTACAGTTACAAAGGCTAAATCGATTCCTTCCATAACAAAACGTCTCTCAGCTTGTCTAAATTTAGATGTGCGATTTCTATAAATGTTGAGTGTTATCTCACGTTTTACATTTTAAACCCAACATCAGATTCCTAAAAACAGTGCAACTTCATTCAGAATGAGTTTGTAAAAACAAAACAAAAGAATAAAATAAATGAAAAATCATTAGTAAAAAAGGGATATAAAAGAAATAATAATTTAATAAATAATTAGCTAAATAAAATAAAAAACAAATAATTTGAAAAACAAAATAATCATATATAAATGAATAAAATAAAAAACCAAATAATTTGTGAAAAAAAGATAAATTATTAAAATGTTAAATAAAATATTGTAAGTAATAACTTGTAAAATACAATAAAAATAAGTGTATAATAAATATAAACAAATAAATCAATGTTTTTTTTTGGTAAAATAAAATATAAATACATAAAATAATTTGTGAAATGAAATGCAAAAATAAAAATATATAATATACTAGAAAATATTTGGTGTTTGTTAAGTGAAACTGTCATGCAAAGGCATGCATGTGTAATACATCTAGTAAAAACAAACAAACAAAAATCTGAAATATTGCCATATGTGTCTGCAAAATCAATGTCATTATGATGATTTTTTATTTTTTTTAATCTAACACTAAACAAATGTTTGTTTATTGGTTTCAGCTGACCTTGGAGACTTCAATCGATATGAGTCCCAGGAATTCCTTCAAAAAATTGTGCTTTTTCCAATGGTACGTAACGATTGAACATTTTACCATCTATTCCAGGATTAAAGACTTCATAAGTCTGTTATTTTATCTCTGTTTTTCTGCTTTTCTCAGCCATGGATACAGGACGAGAGGGTTGTGGAAGAGGCCACTCAGAAAGTCACCATGCTCTATCAGAACTACCGGTGAGAGGCTGCAGTCATTCCTGCAATGTGCTAGTTTTCCCATTTGGAAAAGAGACTGTTAACTGCTGTTTAGATTCAGCGAGGAGGCTTCACGATTATCAGATGGTTCCTGTTAGAGGATTTCAAAGGCAGCTGTCAAACCCCTGCCCTGAATTACGACCAGACCTTCAGCGTTGGGCTCAAGGCAACAATAAATGCTCTTGGCTTTCCTGCAGAAGTTCTGTTTAAGAAAGCCGTTCAGATAAGCTTGGGCTACCTATTTGGAATATTTGCCACGTTTTGTTGCTGATCTATTTGAATGGCTGATTTAAAAATAGATTTATCTGTGTCTCTTTTAAAGTCTTATTTTGCTCCTACTACAAGTAAAGGTCTTAAAGCAGAGTCTATATTCTTAGACGTGGAATTAATATTGGCATGCACTGCAAAAATGAAAATTTACTCAGTATTTCTATCTTTTCTTTTCAATACAAATATCTAAACAGCATCTTGTTTTCTGAAAAACTGAGCAGAATTAAATGAGGTGTGATGATTAAATGTGTGATAATAGTTCTTGGTTCACTTTTTACTGTCTTGGAAGAAATATACATCTGCATTGCAATGCTCTGACGTTGTTTGTCTGAGTAATGCACGATAAGCATGAGGAAGATTCAGCACTGATGAGTCTGATAATGACAGCAGATCACAAGTGCATCCTTGAATATGACTTTTGTGCTGCAGTGTTTCAAGTCAGAGATGTGTGTGTTTCCCAGAGGTCTGTCTGCGCCGGAGGCGGAGTTACTCTACATGCAGGAGGTGGAGAAGATGGAGGGGTACGGTGAGGAGAGTGTCCAAGCGAAGGTAAAGCAGCAAAGAAAAGCTGTTCTTTGGGAAATTCAAGTTCCTTTTAATGTTTTGCCAGAGTGCTTTGACAGTATGAAAGTGTGAAATACATGCACCTAAAATACCATGCACATGGATATATTTATGAGTGTTTAGTTTATCTTATAACAGCTTTGTTAACTGGCAAAAAAAGGATATTTTAAGCAGCAGCTTCAGCTCTTTATTTTCCAAAAACAAGTGAGATCAGCCCTGACACATTCATCTTGCCTCGGTGCATCTACTTCCTCTACTGTGGCAGTTTTTATATATTTTGTTGGAATGATTCTTTTACACTTTGTGTTTTACGCTTCGGTGTGCATACTCACATTAGTGCCTTTTTAGTCACGAGGCGTTAAACGTTGGTGATATGCAGATGATCCATTACTGGATTATTTATTACTTGAGCCTTTTAAATGAATCATTATTTCACATGACTATATTTTAAGATTTTCCTCCTCGTGTCTAAACAGGATGCTCAGAGCACAGATGTGATCATCGGCTCCTGTCTGGATGGGATTTTTGTCAAGCACAAAAATGGGAAAGCACCTCTCATGTTTCGGTATGTGTGCTTTTTTTTGCATTCGTTCATTAAGGCTGGTAATATTACTCCTAATCACAATGTTTTATATTGCAGCGTTTGAATGAATATGATTATTTGTGTGTTAATATAGTGATGCACTGATGATTTTTAGTTGTGTTTTGACCCGCGTTCTTCATTGTTTCATTGCAGGTGGAATGATATAAATAATATGACTCATAATAAGTCTTTCTTTGCCCTGGAGCTCGCCAACAAAGAAGACACAATCCAGTACCAGACCGTAAGTCAGATGCTTCAAATGCTTGGCTTTTCCTAAAATAGCCAAAAGATTTGAGTTCCTCTATCGCATATGCCTCTGTGTGTGTCCATTCATAATAGTGCATGGGTTTTTAAAGCTGGCCTCAGCTAAAACGCCACTCATTTAGGCCCTGAAACACACCCGTCAGTGTTCTGGCCTGATTTGATTCTGTAAAAATGTTCTGGCTCTGTTTCAGGAGGACATGGAGACGTCCAAATACGTGTGCAGAATGTGGCTGGCGCGGCACAAGTTTTACAAAATTAACAACAGCAGTCTGTAAGTTTGTGTGTGTTTTTGTTAGAGACGCATTCATTTTGGCCAATACAATTTGAACAAATCTGTAGCCTCTTGCAGATGCTGGCCATTGTTTTTCATTTCCTCTAAAAAAACTATTTTTAATGCTGTGACTAAACATTCAGTCATTACTGCGTTGGATCTGGTGGTTGGGTGTGGCGGGAATACGTTATATAATTTAGCCAGTAATTCAAACTGAATTTGGGTTCTGTAAGATCGTTTAATGTATTTGTCTCCTCACCAAAGCTGCATTTATTGGATCAAAAATACAGTAAAAACCATCAAATATTTTTACAACTTAAAATAACTGTTTTCTAGATGAATATGTTTTATTCTCTAATTTATTTCTGTGATCGAAGCTGGATTTCCAGCGTCACACGATCCTTTAGAAATCGTTTGAATATTTTATATTGTCATCGTTATAAAGTTTTTGAATGAATAGAAAGCTGCAAAGATGAACATTTATTTGAAATACTTTTTTGCAATATGTTATTTTTGATCAGTTGAATGCATCCTCGCTTAAAGCGTATGCAAAAACAAACCAGTAATTGGCTGATGAAAATCCTTGGCAGCATCATCAGTGTGTCTCCTCCTTTACCGCTCTCCGTTTACTGTCTCCAGAGAGCTGTCTGACGGCCCAAACTCTGAGGGCTCCCAGAGGTCCATACTTTCTCTTTCTTTTCCTCGTTTTCCACACCTCTCTCGTCCCTCTGTTCCTGCTGACAAGGGGTGAGCCTGACTGCACGAGGCCATCAATTCTTTACTGCTCAGAGCTCTCGTGGGCCACAGAGTGACAGAAAACTCCTCATAACTCTTTAAGGAATGACATGACAACATGCCGGCTCGTATTTCATGACAATTTAAAAAAAAAAAAGCCCTTTTTGGATAATTACTATTTTATTTTATTTTATCCAGTAAATCAAACAACTATGTTTATATAAATATTAATGTATTTTATTTTATAAATATTAAAACATTTTATTAATATTTTTGCCCCATAATAATGCTGACTTGCAATGTTATTTTGCTGCTTAAGTTCATATATTTAGTTGAAAGAAAGTGTAGCGATTTGTAAACGGCAAAAATAATAACTCCTTTTAAATACTCCTTTAAATTTATACGATAAATCAATGAAATACAAAACTTTACAATGATACAAAAATTACTTAAATATTGATAACTTTGAGTAAAATGCACCCTATTTTCATAAAAATACTTGAAATATTATAACAATTTAAAATAGCTTTTCTTTATTTATTTTAGGATCACTAATCAGGACTAATTATAGTCAGCAGCAAATCAAATGCTATAATCTTTTAAACATATTATGCTAGATGCGTATAGACTGTCGTCATAAAATATGACATGCAAAGCGCTGACTCACAGAGCATGTGAGGAGTAAAACATTGCACTTTATTGCTCTCTGCTTTATTTCACCGTTTTATTGTTTTGTGTTTCATTACAGACAAACGCAGCCCGCTCCTGTAAACACAGTGAGGCGACGGTCCTTGACGAGAATGTCTCTGGTTAGCATTACACCAGCTATTCAGTGACTATACAACAGTTTTGCTTTGCAGGCTTGTTCTGTAGGACGTTTCTGGAGTTTGTCGGTTCTGCATGATCTCATTTGTTTTTGATGTGATTTACTGGAGCTCTGTTCGAAAACATTGCTCTCTACATACTAGGTAGCTCCCTTTTAAGGCAACATCCTAACAAGAATGGAACCTTATAAATGTCACAAGCATACAAAACAGCTTCAATGTGAATTTTAATGCTTTCTATCTTTGAACCAGTGTTTGACGCTTGTATAACTTCAGTTTCAAAGTCTAGAAAGGCGGCTGCACCAGGTTTGGGTCAGAGTTGATATGTCCAGCTGAATAATGCCGCTTCTGTTTTGTCTTATGATGCAGCCAAAACCACAGCCCTACATGATGCCACCTCAGATGCACTTTAATGGCCATTACACCGAACCGTACACGTCTTCACAAGGTAGATCTCTCATCAGCGACGGGCCAAAACTGCTTATGTATATAAAAATATCTAAACGTACTTAAATCAGCACACTTATTTTAAAAGCAAGTCTCCTGTTGATTTAAGAGTTATATATTTTTACTTGAAACCAAGGCAAAAATCATTTATTATAATTTTTTAATTATAGACCGCAATGCTAATTCATTTTCTTGAAGGAAAAAAGGAAACGATATTTTACTGGAAAGAAAGACATGAGAAAATCATTATTTTAAATTTATTTTATTTATTGTTTTGTAGTTAAAACTAGTTGAATTTAAATAAGTATATCAAATACTACAATATTTTAGAAATATTTAAGTTAAAATATAAACAGTTAAAGTGAAAAAATAAATATTTTTTGTGAAAGTAACCTATAGATTTTTTTCTTATGTTTGTATGTAAGTTTGTACTGGTAAATGACAAAAAAAAGAAGCATTCTTGTATTATATATTTTTTTAATTATATTTTTATTTCAATTTAAGAAAAAGTGTACCAAGTCAATCAAAAACCTATAAATATTAAACTTTACTCATTGCAAGTCAGCATCATTATGAAGCAAACATACTGTAGTGTAGTAGAAGTGTGGATATTAAAAAGAAAAAATTAAGTCATTATTTTCAACAAGTCAATAATCAATTATAGTAAGTCAAAAATTTTTATTATTTTGTAGTTAAAATAAGGTATAAAAGGAAGACTGAGTAAAAAAGAAATACATTTTTGTGATGATATATGCATTTATTCTTTTGTTAAATAGCATTGTTTATTTATTCATTTATAAATCAAAAAGTATAGGCCGTTCTAAATATAAAGTTATAAAAATAAATCTTTTTCCATCATTTTGCTTCTGTAAGAAAGTGTAGCTATTTGTAAACTAGTAAGCAAGTACTGACTCTTGCATTTCCTTCAGATAATCTTTACATCAACAACCAGAATGGCTTCTACTACCATTCCCAGACCAGTCTGGACCGCTCTCCGCACGAATACAACGGCCGGATCCGTAACGGCAGTGTTTACAGTGCCCAGAGCACCAGCTCCCTCAACAACCCCCAGCACTACCTGCAGCCGTCGCCCATGTCGTCCAACCCCAGCATCACAGGAAGTGACCTCATGCGGCCTGACTACGTGCCTTCCCACCGGCACAGCGCCCTGATCCCGCCGTCCTACCGTGCCACGCCCGATTACGAGTCGGTCATGAGGCAGAAGAACCTCGGGATGATCCCTCCAGCTGAGCGCCAGAGCCACTCCATGAGGAACCTCAACATTGGCAATTCGTACGCGTACAGCCGGCCCGACCCGCTCGTCTACAGCCAGCCGGAGATCCGTGAGCATGGCGCGGGCCAGTACCCCTTCCACCTCAACTACAGCTTCCACAGCCCCTCTCCGTACCCCTATCCCACCGAGAGACGGCCTGTGGTGGGCGCCGTCAGTGTCCCCGAGCTAACCAACGTCCAGCTGCAGCAAGCGCAGGAATATCCTCCACCCAACATCATCAGGAATCAGGTTTACTGGCCGCCGCCGCCGTATCCCTACCCTCACCCTCGACCCGCCAACAGCACACCGGACCTGTCCCGCCATCTCTACGTCAGCAGCAGCAACCCAGATCTGATCACGCGCCGCGTCCATCACTCGGTGCAGACCTTCCAGGAGGACAGTCTACCTGTGGCACACTCATTGCAGGAAGTGAGCAAGCTGCTTGTCACGCCCCGACGGCCTCACATGCATAAGCGCAACTCCATCGAGATCGCCTCGCTGGCATACGGCCTGGAGAACATGAGGCTAAAAGAGAGGAAGGTGAGGCATTTCAGCGTGTTAAAGAGGTCATATGATGTTGCTAAAAAGAACATTTATTTTGTGTATTTGATGTAAAGCAATGTGTTTATGCGAGTTTAGGGACACCGGCCCTGCTCTACATGTTGTTTCTCATTTTTTCTCTCCTTATTTTACTAAGTATTTATTTTATAATTTTTTAAATAAAATTTAGCAAATTCTTAAATAATATATATATAATTAAGAATTCTAATTATAAACTTTTTAGTAATACTTTAATATTCGAAATGAACTGTTTTTAAGGAAGTTAATTTTTTTTGTTTGACATTTTGCATCACCTACCCAGGTATCTGCGTCTGCAGCTGAGACTCCGCCCCCCGTTGCCCAGGCGATGCCGCATACAGCATCCGGCTCCGATATCAACGTCGTCCAGGATGTTACGAAGACTGATGATGCGATCATCAAAGAGGATGTCATCTACGGCCACAAAAAATCCCTGTCCGATGCCACGATGCTGGTGCACAGCAGCGGTGAGGAGGAAGAGTTCGAAGACGACAGCGGCCGACACACACCCCAGTCCCAGGATGCAGTAGGCGGTCCCGAGCATCACATGACGCCGATGGGACGGCCCCTCGTAGATCCGCCCGCTTATCCATTCAGTCACAGTATGGAGACGGTTCTGACGGGCCCTCTGTCTTACCAGCCCCATCCCATCATCCGGAAACCTGAGGACCTGGGCCAGCTGCCGCCTCTGAGAGAGCCCGGCCACATGGTGCCTTCAGTATCAGAGGGAGATCTGAGCGGACAGGGACGCCTGAGACAGAAGAGGGACGTCTTCAAGAGACCCGTCTCTGACGTGCCTCCTGCCAGAAGGAACATTGATGGTCTTCCACCAGCGGTAAGTTCACTTGAAGATCAGAACTGATTCAGAATCAGTTAAATGTGCGTTTGGGAATGCAGCATGCAGTAGGTTTAGGTTTATTTGCATATTCACATAAAGTTTAAACGTTTTTTAAAAATTTAAAAGCATAAATATTATTGGAAGTGTAAAATCATTATAGTGCGAAAAATATTATAAATATTTTGTATTAAATACAATTGTAATAATACAATAGTTTTATATTAAACAGCAGAATTGTAATGATTGCATAATTAACATGTATTCTTGATTTTAAAAAAAATATATTTATAATAATAATATTATTTCATTAAGTCCACTTACAGCCCAGAGTCAAAATAAAATTTGATATAAAAGTTTATTTTATTCTCTTAAATGTCAGAATTGAATCAGAATCATAAAAAAATTTTAAGACTGAAAAAGATATAATGTTTTAATGCTACAATATTCACGTCTTACTATAATTTTTGTAAAATACATTTTTAAATGTTTTTTTATTATAACAAAAGAAGTGTATATTTAGCGTTTATATACTTGAGACAAAATATTATTATTCATGAAATGGAACGATTTACTTTAAAATATTAAATGTTTTATGTAGTTGATAAATGTATGTCATGTGACCATTAACCAGCTTCAGAACTGTGGACATGCAAGTGATTTGTAAACTACACTTAAAGAGCAGCATTGAATCAGAATCACAAAAAAATACTGAAAAATAAGATAAAAATAAAAACAACAACAAAAATATTACTGTAAATTCTAGTGTAGCATAGAATTAGTATACATTAAAACTAAACATTATAATAAAAATAACATTATTATTATTATTATGCTTTACATTTTAATGTAAAAAAATTTATATTAAATTTATAAAATATTATAAAAATGTGTAATTTATTTTCTCTTAAAAAATTTCATGTTTTATTCTGTTTTAGTGACATTTTTACTCTGGGATTGTAGACACGTACACATGGATTGCGGATAATTGCAAAGTTGCAGGGTTTTAATTAACCCGAGACACAATAAGCACAATGTAAGGTGTTATTGTTGTGTATCCACCCAGATGAGTTCATTAAGTCATCATGTAGGCAGTTTCAGGAGTGTTTTCAGCTGTTGGCTAAAAAGAAGTGCTAAAATGAGCTTTAAACAGGAACTCAATGTGTGTGAATGCCAGAAATGTACTAATTCAAATAAAAATATGATAGAAATATAAAGATATGATTACTAAATATAAATAATTAAAAATATCAAATTATAATATTAAGAAATACTAAAAGTCACCTGACTTTTGGTATTAAATTAATTTCTTAAGTTTTCTTTTTTCATTAATGTGTAATATTGTTTTGACACACTTAGTTCCTTATTTAAAATAACTTTAAAACAAGATTTCAGTCATTTACTCAACTTTAGCTTGTGGAGCATTTAAAACAGATGTTTAGCAGAGTGTTCATGCTGCTCTTGTATTAATAAGTTACACAGAACGTATAGAAATGATCGGTTCAGCTCTGCTGTTAAAGGAAATGCCAACGGATTGCACATCATTCAGCCGGTGTGGCTTTTATTTTCGTTTCGTCTTCACGTCAAGTAGGTATTTGGATACCGGGTGAGGCTGAACACTTGACTTTTTAGGTGTGAGGTGAAGAATGCCGCTCGACAGGCCTTTAGACCCGACTGGCTGCATTCTGCTGCTCTTCTGCACTGTTCTGTGTCTCAGACACGATCCTCAGACTCTCTGTCTCTCTCTCTCTCTCTCTCTGTCCGCTCGCTACGGGGATGAAGGGTATTAAGAAAGGTCGCTCCGAGGTCAAGAAAATGGGTCCGCTAAAGATGGCGGCTCTAAACGGCCTGACCCTGTCCAGAATGCCTCTGCCCGACGAAGGAAAGGACGACCCGGAGAACGCATCTAACGATGAGCGGGTGAGAACTGCTTTCACTTTGACTGCTGACTGGTGAAGGAGTTGTTGTTGGTCAAATGAGTTTTTTTGTTTTGTTGTTTATTATTATTTTTATTTTTATTATTTAAACGGTTAATGTTGGGCTTAAATCTTCACAATTTTGATTCATACTTCTTCATACTAAGATATTTATTTTAATAAATTCAAATTTTGTATTAATGTATTTCATAATATAAAAACTCTTATAGTAGAGCAAAAAGTGTGTATATGTTTACACAAAAGCATATATACTATATATATGTGTGTGTGTGTGTATTAAAGAGGTCATTTGCAAAATTAGAACTCCATTTTTAACTATTCTCAACAATAATGTTTTTTTTTATTGTGCATTACAATTAATCTTTTATCAAACTGCAGTTGGGTTCATTTGACTAGATTAAAAATTAACTTTTTAACAAATAAAAACAGCGTTTTTATATATTTTGTTTATTATTTTTATATTTATACACACACACACACACACACACACAGTATTGAACATTCTGATTAGCAGTAGTATGCAATATTATTAAATATTTTATATATATATATATATATATAAGTCATCAAATTACTTAATATTTAATTTTTTTTCTTTTTAATATTTTGGAATACATTGTTAAATTGTTGTTGCTTTAATTGTTGTAAGTGCTAAAACATTTATATTGAAGTGATATTAAATATATTAGCATGTAAAAACATGAATAATAGAAATTTAATGTTATATACAAACATTCAATATTATGTTATTATAATTACAAGCATTATTATTGATCAAACAAATCTATTTAAATGTGAACGTACAAACAGAAACTGCTTATGCCTCTCAAATAAAATCTGTGAATTGCAAATGACCATGAACCTGTGCGCAAATGATTTGTTCCAAGATGAGAGCTGCCGTGGACTAAAGCGTACACACTCTTAAGATCAAATCTGTGCGTACACACACTTCTTAAAGGAGGCTCACTGTTTTTCACAATGCAGTGTAAGGTTCTGGAGCAGCGCATGGAGCAGGGTATGGTCTTCACAGAGTATGAGCAGGTGTCCAAGAAGCGGCCCAACTGTGAGTGCACCATCGCTCAAATGCCCGAGAACAGTGACAGGAACCGCTTCCAGGACGTCCTGCCCTACGACGACACGCGTGTGGAGCTGGTGCCCACCAAAGAGAACAACACAGGCTACATCAACGCCTCGCACATCAGGGTGAGCTGTGTGTGATATCACCATGTGTGGACACTTTGCGTTGATGCTTCAGGTCATTGTATTAATATTTAGGAGTTCAGACTCAAATAGCTGAAACCCTGCTGTTTTTAGAAGACTTTTAATTAAATAAATAAGAATTATGAGCCAAAAAATTATTAAAACATTTTGGTTTGTTCAGGCTTTTGTAAATGACACATAATTTGTTTTAATGCATGAACTTAAAGTCTTTAACATCACTGATTTCCTCTAGAAACGTGCTGTTTTATATCAAGTTAATCCTCTCTGGGGTTGTGTTTTCTGCTGCTCTGTTGATCAGGTCACGGTCCGAGGTAAAGAGTGGAGTTATATCGCGTCTCAGGGTCCGCTCTCCAGCACCTGTCAGGACTTCTGGCAGATGGTTTGGGAACAAGGAGTCTCTATCATCGCTATGGTTACAGCGGAGGAGGTGAGAAACGTACACCTGAGATCTGGCTCTTGTATACAGAGGCTCTCTTTGCATCATCAAACCGGGCTTGTTTTGTGTCCCGTCCTGCAGGAAGGAGGTCGTGAGAAGAGCTTCCGTTATTGGCCTCGTCTAGGCTCCCGCCACAACACTGTTACATATGGTCGGTTTAAGATCACCACACGCTTCCGTACGGACTCTGGGTGCTACGCCACAACGGGCCTGAAGATCAAACACCTCCTCACGGGACAGGAGCGAACCGTCTGGCACCTGCAGTACACCGACTGGCCCGACCATGGCTGCCCCGAGGACTTTAAAGGCTTTCTCTGTAAGTACAGATACAGGCATTTCTTTACGACCAGCCATTCTGCTTATGGCACTTCAGATATTACTCCAGACAAAATGAATGAAAAGTGAAAGCATTTACTTATTTTCTCTAACATGTTACCGAAAGAAATGCAGTTTTGCATTACCATACGCAATTATATTGAATTAGTATATTATAAATATTTGTGTTAATACAAAATTGTTTTTCTACGACTTACGAAAATTAAAACTTTTTTTTAAAACACATTTTTATATAGGCTATGAGTGGCGTATTTTAACCATGCAGCAAACCTTTTAAAATAGTTAGGTAAAATACTGAAATAAATAAATAAAATTACTTTTTAAACCGTTTAACTGATTGTATTAATCGGTCAAAATTCGTATTGGTCAGTTAACGGTTAAACTGAACATCACTAGTATGTACCTTTTATATAAACTTTTTTATATTTGTATATTTTTTTTATATACGCTATGTAATAATTTGGATATGTGCAATAAAAAAAATGTATGTGCAGTATGTAAGTACAGTTGAAAATGTGTGCATACACAAAAAAAAAATACTTAATGCACAAAACATAACATTTGTAATTACAAAATTATATATATGATATGCAAAATTTTAAATAAGTGTGTGTGTGTGTGTGTGTATATATATAGAGATATATATATATATATGTAATAAAATATAAACTCTCTGTGTGTATATATGTATAAATATATATAAATATGCTAAAATATTTTAATATACAGTGTCATTATACACAGCTATGTTCATAAATAAATAATATATAGTATAACTTTTAGCTGTAATAATGTGTATACATATGGACACACACACACACATATATATATATATTATACAAAATTTAAGTAAAAAAATGTATATACAATGAATATTTATATTGCTGTATATATATATATACATATATATATATATATATATATATATTATTATTTTTTTTTATCTTTCTTGATGCAGTGCCTACAAGTCATGTAATGCAGTACATTAATGTAGCTTTAGAATCTAAAAATAAATACAGTAATAGTAAAAATGTAAGCATGACAGTTTAAAGAAACCGTATTTGACAATGTTCGTATCATGCATGACTTTGAGCATTGAGAAACGTATTCCTTGTGGCGTGTCCTTTAGCTGGCCTCTCTCTGTAACCCAGCTTTGTGTGTTTTCGCCTGGCGTGGCTCTTTAAAGCACTCTATTTCTGTGTCTCAGCATACCTGGAGGAGATCCAGTCCGTGAGGCGACACACCAACAGCTCCAGCGATCCAAAGAACACAAACCTGCCGGTCCTGGTGCACTGCAGCGCAGGGGTGGGACGCACTGGTGTGGTCATCCTGTCTGAGATCATGATAGCTTGTCTGGAACATAATGAGGTACATGTGTCCTGTGCTTACAGTGGCATGAATGCATGGAAGATTTCATGCTTTTCACCAGTTTTTCAGAGCAGAATGGTGACGGTTACCAGGACAAACGACGTACACTTCTCACCACTGACAGACAGCAATGTCACTCTTCTCCTAAGCTTACAAACACACGGTTGCTAGGAATAAATGTGATGACGTTCTATGCAGATGTCAGCATGCAGACAGGTTTGTGTTGACCTAGTATACAGGGTCAACGTGACGAAAGCACAGCTGAGAGACACGCGAGTACCGACAGTGGTGCTGTTTTGTAACAAATTTTGTTATTTGTGTTGTATAATTGACAAATAGTTATGATATATATTTTTAACCTTTTTATGTTACATCTTTGAAATCATTTCATGCAAAGCACTTTGAATCATGGTTGTATTTGAACTGTGCCTTTGCGTTGCTTATTTACTGTCATTCAGACTCTGCCCTATTCAAAGCACTCATGTTTGGATTCTGTTTCCCGACAGATGCTGGATGTCCCGAATGTTCTGAACTTGCTGCGGCAACAACGCATGATGATGGTACAGACGCTCTCGCAGTACACCTTCATTTACAAAGTGCTCATCCAGTTCCTGAGAAACTCCCGACTGATCTGAGACCAGCGCTGAACCCCGCCGGAGCTTCCTCACAGTATTAGTGACGGGGCGAGACACGAGCCGGGGCGAGTATGAAGGATGCTGCGCCGCGCTCTGTCCTACCAGTATTATTCACAGATTTCACTGTGGGCTTGTACACGGATGTCAGTCCCAGCACTTTTGTTTTGCTGTACATAGATGCCAATGACGCAGCTCTCTTATTTAATGCGATACGCTTAACTGCAGTGGTTCTTTTATACCGGGTGGATTTTATTCGTTTACGCATGAAGGTTTAGCGAGCTGAGATGAAAAAAGCGATGCCTCGATTTGGTGTGCAGTTATGCAAAAAAAATACATTATTGCAAAATGCTCATTTTTTTTCATGACGTTCACCCATTTGCATCATGGGATGGATGATGAATATGTCCAGTGTTAAGCTGTCGCTTGAGATTTAACCCCTACGAGCGGGTTTCCCCGATCAAGTTTGAATGCCGCCAAAGACGGGAGGGTTTATTTTCTGATCGCAGACGCTACCTATTTACAGTATGTTTTGAAAATCCTATATGTAAACTCTATTCTACGTATAATAATCAGAAAGGCTTTCTCGTTGCATTAGGGATGCATTTGTATTTTTCCAGCTCTTGCCACATTTCCACCTCCATTTAATAACCCGACACACCAAAGAGCGTCACATACTCGACTTCTTCACCGCAGTCAGCAATACGGAGCGGTTTGTGACCTCGCTCTCTCACACACACCAGCAATGATGGTTTACCAAAGAGTTTTCATCAGCGCATCGTGTTCTTTGAGTCTTAAAACACTGTGAAGCTGCATTATCCATTCTGATTGCGCAGGAACCGAAGGAGCAGAATGTGCCATAGCAAGTCATCAGGCCCTTTGCGTTTTTAATTTGTGGTTTGAATTGCGATCAGGTTATTTATTGATGCTACATTCCACCACAATGGTGCTGTTGCGTGTTCTTGAAGGAACGGTTCACTCAAAAGTGTACATTTGATGAAAATGTATGGAATTTGGAGAAATCTCTGCAGTGAATGGGTGCATAAAAACAGCACAATAATTCACTCCACTCCAGTCCATGAGTTAACATCTGGAGAAGACAAAAACAAATCCACCATTATATTTTAATCCAGCCACATATTTGTTTAGAGCTGTTTTAGACTGTTTTGGCTTGTGCTTGATCTGTGCAAATTTCTCTCCTGCAGAAAGCATTCTTATGGACTTGTATTTTGGCCAGAAAAGAGTTCAAAGAAAAAAATGTATTTGTTTCTTACAAGCATGCAGCTTTTCAGCGTACTAGACATTACCTGATGGTATGGATTATTGTGCTGTTTTTATCAGCTGCATGGACACGTTTTCAGAAAATACTGCTTCCAACCCAAACGCACCTGCAGCTTCCCGCTCATTTATTTTAGATTTCTACAAACGATTGTGACAGTCGTTTGCATTTTATTGAAAGTATCCAATTTTTGCTGTGGGTGAACTTCGCAGAAACCTTGGAGAAACATTTTTAGGTCGTAGTTCACCACGAAATCAAAGGAAAACCAGCATGCCATTTAAGTAATAAAATACGTTTGCGAAGCTCAATTGAAAAATATTTAATTTATTGTGTGCAGAAAGGATGACAGTAATGAGGGCGGGTTGTGATGGGAGAAATGGCAGAAAGGTTGAATTGTCCCAGAACAGGCCATCATATAAAAAATGTTTTATATTATATATTTCTTTTGTTTTTTGGGCTGAAATATGATCAGAGTCGCTCTCTTTATTCAGTTCTGACTGGTGCCTAAAACTATAGCCGTGTGTCCTCTTGGGCTTTGGTTTAACTGTAAAATACAATATTTCTTGTTGTGAAGGACAATCGCTTTTTTACATTATACTGTGCATCAGAATACCATGGAACATGATTTCAACAGTTTGAGTTCCTTCACCACAGTGGTTTAATCTGCATTTATCCATCATTACTAGTCGTTTAAGTGTTTTGGAGTACATGGTTGTAAAAGCACAATGTCTGTCTCAACCAACCTTTCCGTAATTCACGTTTTGAGTTTTGTTGGTTTAGATGTCGACGAAGCGCTGCGGTGTTTGAGGTTTGCTGATGTGAGGGGACAACGATCAGTGTTCATCTGAACTGGAAAACTGAACTAACAAAGCTGAAAACTGGACTGTAAAAGCCCTTCCCAGAGCTGCTTTTTGGAATACATGTATGTTAATAGCAGATATTGTTTATATTGCTGATTTTAAGTGTTATTAACTCTTAACCACGTTGCATTTGAAGCTGTTTACCCCGGATGATTCTCATGTGTTTTTGGTTGCGTAGAGCGAGATCTCAGCTGTCATCATGAGTGCGTGTTCTGATGATGTCAGAAGAGCTAAATTATATCCCATTGTAAACAACTATATTTTTCATTCAGAAAATAAATATTTTAAATTGTTAAAATAATGCTTTGTGTCTGTATCTTTTGCAAGGTTTAAAGTGAATGTGTTTTTTATTCTTTTAACACAATATAGTCAAGTCGAGTGCCCTCCTCCCGAACAGTATTTGGTAAATGGTTCCAGAGTTTGGGTGCTAAATAAAAAAAAGATCTGCCACCCGCAGTAGATTTAGTTATTCTAGGTATTATCAAATGGCCAGAGTTTTGAGAACGTAGCAGA
>JAUCMU010000099.1:9515-26698 GCA_032275025.1 Enteromius treurensis
CTTGCCGATTGGTTGGCCGAAGTTTGTTTTTATTTGGTGTAGGTCCTGCACCCCTAGTGTTTTGCAAGATCGCATAGAGCACCTTTAAGTGTGCCATTGCATTTTTTTTTCTGACGTTAAACATTTTAAACTTAAAAAGCTAGTTTGCTTTAAAAAGTATAATTAAAACATGATAAAAAAAACAAAAAAACATTACAACAGATATTGTGTAAGATGCTTTGCATTTGGGCTTCATAAGAAGTCACAAACATGCATTAATGTTCAATATAAATAAAGAGCAGGTTTGTCAGTGTAATATAAAGCCTCAGTGCTGTCTGAATCTCTTTTGTAATGGCCTGCATACACACGTGTGTTGTGAAGATGACTGGTCATGCAGCAAAACAATATAGTTTCCCCTCCAGCTACAGGTGTGGCTTACGCTGAATGTTTCAGGTGTGGTCGCACAAACACAGACATCATTTGCTGCATATTTATACAAACCAGGTTTCACACGCTGACATTTTATATGTCTAACTAAAAGCAGAAAACATACTTTTAACAGTTCCTTCCCACAGGCAATACGTCTTTATGTGTAGGTTTGCACTTTAGCCACATATTTTATTATGCGCTCTTTTGTATTATATACTGTATCAGAGGACTTAATTACCAAGCAGATAGTATATATCCTTAACAAATAAAAATAGATTGAAATACGTTTTAACGCGGAAGATAGCTGTAATCTGTAAATGTAAGACTTCCGGTTAATAAGTGCAGTAGATGCTGGCCTACATATTTACGATACAACCCACTGTGTTTATAGCTACGAAAATACATTAAAAGAGCGTGATATTAAATGGATAAAACTGACTCGCATGTGTTAAGTTACGCAGTTACACAAAAACAATTTTAAATACGTCAAAAATAATAATAATATCAAATAAATAAATAAAATAAGAAGTGATCCGTTCTTTCTGAACGTTAATATTAATGTTTGTTAATATTTGTCCCAAAATAAAAAGGCAGCTCGGATCACGTGGTTTCGCGCCGTCATCTCTGAGCAGCAGATGGCGCCAAATCTACCACAGTGACGTCACTCACCCAGGCCTCAGTTCAGTCTGCTAGTCATATGAGTTTGTGTTTTTACCTGGTTGGCAGGTAAGCGGATCGACCCACACCGGTTTATCTGGTTAATTTGATCTAATTTGACCATCTTCTTCTTTCCTTTTAATGTCTGAACTGCCATAAAAATGGAAAGTAAAAAAATGTTGATTGACTACAGTCGTGTTTGTAGAACACAAACAAAGCAACCTGATTTATAGATAGAAGTTATAAGCAAGAAATGCCGCTTTATCAGATTAAATGTTTTAGATTAACACAAAATATATTTTTATTTTCAAATGCAGGAACATTTCGAGCGGTCTTAATGATTTAGTACGTTAGTGCTTTGTTCCCATCCATTTGAATTTAGGTGGATCATGCTAGTTTGGTGTTGGTTTATGCTTGTTGTTTGCTACTGGTTTAGTTGCTGGTCTATTAATATGATATTGCAGGTTTAATAATTAAGCAGGATTGTTAAATAGCCAGGAAAAGACAAACCAGCAATACTCATTTACTTACCTGGGACTGAAGTACTGTTGCTTTACCTTGGTAACGTTATTTAGATATTTTTCATATTTCTAATGATACACACTCGTACTGTATTTTAAATACAGCATTGCGTGTGTGAATATACTGTCTGTTTAGTATGGGGCTCTTTATGTTTTTTTGTTTGTAATCAAGTTTGTTCATTTTGGTGCAGTAATGCCAGTCTATATTATATACACACATGAATTGTCGATGTTTCTTCGAGGAATCATCATGCAACACCAGGAGCATCACATCATGTTCATGGACTTCTGTGAGGACAGACACTATCTTCTGGAGGACGATGTGAGTGTTTCAGATCCATTCAGTGCATCTACACAGATTCAGACTGTGTCCAGACCTTTGACTGTTAAGATACCTTGCTTCACATTCTGACCCAGAACGACCCACTTACACAGAGGGAGACCGTCTGATTTACTTTTTATGCTCCGCAGAATTATTTGTCTATAATGACTTTATAAGTGAGGAAAATCACAGGTGGTTTGTCTTAATAAGAGTCAATAATATTTGTAGTGTGTAAAATAATCATATATAGTCGATCAAATGTGTTGATAAATTATTAAAATATAAAGAAAATTGTTGAAATATTTAATATAAAAAAGACTAAATATTTTATTTATATATATATATGTGTGTGTGTGTGTGTGTAGAAGAGAGAGGGTTTTTAAATTAAATATTTTAATATTTTTTCAATATTTCAATAATTCAACAAGACATATGTATTTACACACGCAGGAAAACAAATTATTGATTTATTTATTTCTTTATTTTTTAAGCATTGTATTTATATTTTTATTTTTTTTACTCATGTAATACATTTCCATCATCCCTGTCTTATGAGACCTTTATGAAAGTTATCATTTTATACTTTGAATAAAAATACACTAGTGAGAAAACCCCAAAATATTTATTTGAATTCATTAATATTAACAGTTTTTAGTCTAATATTTCAAGTAATAGTTCTCTGACGGTGGTTAATAATATAAAGTGTAAAGACTAAATTATTAAATCTTTTTTAGTTTTCAGAAAATATTTTATTTATTTCTTTAAAATTTGTATTCACATTTTCATCAAAGGTTAATCTTTAACTTTTCATCAACCCTGTCCTATGGGCTTAAACAAGCATGAGTTTCAGTACCAGCACTTTTGCACATTCACGGTTAATGACGAGATGGTAAACAAATAAATTATTTCAACTGTTTAATTGATTAACCTATACTTTAAATTTATTTAAAATTTAATAAATTAATTTTTTTTAGAAAGTGTTAATTTAGTATTTGTTTGTATTGTTTATTTATTTTTTGTATTATGTTATTAGAAAGTTATTTATTTAAGCTATTATTAGAATTGATTGTCTTTTAAACCCCTGTCCTATTAAGCAGCAACATAAGAGAGTTTTTTATTAAAAAGTTAGTCTAAGAAACACTCATAAACATACTGCTTTCATTCTTTAAAAGGAGTACATTTATAGTAAAAACGCTCTGTTGAGAGGCACGGAATGAATGGATGTGATCTGTGTGGTTTTTCAGGGGTATGGCAGCAGACGTGGGTGGGGGAGTGAGGGGTAATTTTAACTATGCTTTAGCGAGAGAGAGAGAGAGAGGCTGCGCCGGACGGGAGAGCGGCAGGATCCGTTAGCAGTGCTTTTCTTTGCGTTCGGGGATCTTGGCTCGCAGCCCAACTGGCGTTTTTGTAATCAAGGCATGATCCGAGACTCCATGCGCTTCTTTCCCGAGCCGCGTCGGCTGCCTGCCGTTTGGAAGGATCCCAGATTTCCCTGCTGACATGAACAGAGCCGTGAGTGCCACTGTTTCTCATTCTTTCACTAGCTGTTTCTCACTCCCTTCACATCTTTGCTGTTCTCCGGATCCCGCTCGTTCTGGATGAGGATGGTAGCTGCAGCTGAGCTTGCAGTCAGACGTGTGTTTGTCTTGCGCTCCTCAGGAGAACGAGGCCTTGGTTTGGGCATAAGAACGTCTGTCAGCTGATAGTTAAAGCCTCTGCGTTGGGTTATTTGACATGTGATCCGTGCGGAAGAGTGGGAAGCGGCCGCCGGAATGCTCCCTGTCCTTTTGCAGCACCGATGATTCACGTTGGCTCGCTGGATTCTCCTCTGTGTGTTTGTTTTGGTTCCCTGACGACCGAAGTCTCTGTGAGTTCTGTGCGCACTTCCCTTCAAAACGTGAGATGCTCTTTAAAGGAATCGTTCAGCCAGGTTCATTTAATCCTACGCGGCTCTCAAAAGGAGATACTTTGAAGAATTCTCAGCCGATGAAGTTGTTTGGCCAAAAATGGTCATTTCCTAAGAATGCAGTCACTCTCAGGCCAGCCCAGATTTGGAGAAATGCATCAGTGTCTCAGCAATAGATGCTCTGAAGTGAATAGGTGCCAAACAGCTGATAAAAACATCACGATAATCCATAAATTCAGCAGTTAATGTCTCGATAAGATGTTTTTAGCTAAAACATGAGACTGTAAAAAAAAAAAAAGGTGGTCTGGTCTGAATCAGGAGAGAAATCTGCACAGATGTGGAAGACTTTTTCACTGGATGAAGCGTTATTATGGATTGATGCATTTGTTTCTTTTGGTTTCTTAACTAATGGACTGTTGTGGATTATTGGGATGTATTCATCAGCTGTTTGGACTCTCATTCTGACGGCTTCCATTAACATCCATTGCTGAGACACTGATGCAATGCTACGTTTCTAAAACTTGATGAAGAAACAAACTCCTCTTGGATGGCCTGAGGGTGAGCACATTTTCAGGAAATTGGGTGAATTATTGCTTAAAGTCTTGTTTTCCACGTGCATAGATACTTCTTTTTAAAGTTTATTCAAAGTCTTTAAATGTATTGAAATGTAAGTCCTTATTCTCAATCATCACCCTCCGCTTACACATTTCTTGCTTTCATGTTCCACAGAAGAAACCAAGTCAAACGGGTTTGAAGCAGAGTCGGTGATGCTTTTTTTATTGTCAGCTTCCACAATATTGGGGTTTGAACATCTTGGTCTGGTCCCACGTAACATGTCAATATGTCACAGTGTGTTTAGTGTGGCAGGAATGCTGGGAATCTTAACAAAGTTAAGATGCTTGGTGTCGACCGAAGCAGGGCTTATTCTGCTGATATTAACCAAACAGACTCCCTTAATAAATCACATTGCAATGAATGTGAATCTGTTTCTGGAGTCGTTTATTTTGATTGTTAGAGTATGTAGTGCTTCAGTTTATTTGTATTTAGAAAACGCAAGAAAATTCCTATTTACAGATAATTTGAGATGCTGATAAAAAGCTGTTGCACATTTAAAGGACAGCTATTTTAAACAAGCACAAATATTCATTGCTTTCATATTGTTTTGCATGCTTGTAGCACATCACTTGTTGTGTGCTGTCACTTTAAAAGCATGCAACCACTTTCTCCGTGGCTCTGCATGAGCGTTGAGTCATTGTGTTTCACAGAGAACCTCTTCCCATGAAGTGACTGCAGGGATTGGCAGCTCTGTCTTCCTCTTCAGCTTCAGACAGTTGAGGTCAAATGTCAGTCTGAGAGGTGGAGTTTAACTTATTGTGACTTTTTTATTAAATATTTCTTATAATGCTCTGGTTTGGCCTTGAAATACACAGTTAGAGAGCAGGAGTGAGAGCTCAACCCTCAGTAAAATATGTGTTATTTGAGCTGTGCAGTCAGTGACTAAATGGTCCCTTCTGTGATGTAACCAAGCGCTAGTAATAGAGATTGTTTTAACAGCCCAGCATATTATTTTGTCCTCTGTTAGAGGATGCCAGCCGTGCGTCTGTGATCTGATGCGGTTTTGCTGGAATAAAAGCATTTTTCGACCTCTAGGGATCTCTGTTTTGAGCCAAAACCTGACTCTATTCTCTCTCAGATCTCTGCAAGCCTCATCAGATTCAAATGTACTCTGCGTAGGAGTCGTGCTGGCCTGGAGTCAGTCGGGTTATCGCTGCGTAGCGTTGCTGCAGGTGCTCCACAAATAATCCACAGATACTGAGAGATCTTGACGTTCGGTTCGATGCCTGGTTTACTGACACAGTGAACGGGATGCTGTGCTAAACGTTTCTCTCCGTTCCCCCGGCGCGTCCAGCCTGTGCTCTTCTGCCAACTCTGCAGCCATTTAAAGAAACTGCAGCAGTTGAGGGTGCTGTGAAAGTGCTGCTGCGTCAAACACATTGCAGCCTTCACACAGGCCAAGCTGCACTAATAAACACTTCTGTTTGAGGCCTAAGTTTGTGGCTGTGCATTTAAACTTATGTGCGTGTAAACGTCATTGTGATATTACAAATGAGTTTATTTATATATTTAGGACCTTATTTTTCCACAATACCATTTTTAATTTTATTTTTTCCTGCAATTTTTCTGGCTTCCACTTTTTTTATGATTGTTGTCATTATTTTAATTTTCCTGGCTTCAGTTTTTTAATAGTTTTTTTCATTTACTGCATTAGATTTTACTGTATTCTCCTCTTTTTGATTGATTTTTCTTTTTTATACATTTACTTTTTTTCCATTAAAATCTTTTCTGGATCCACTTTTTCTTTCTTTCTGGATTATAAGTTTTTGTTCTTTTTTTCTGGAGTTTTTAGTATGTGTATGCACGCATGTATTTATTGCATTTCTTTTAATTTATTGTGTTTTAATTTTTCTGGATTTTCTCTCTTTTTTATTTATTACTTTTTAGCATTTAAACATTTTCTGGATTCACTTTTATCTGTTTAATTTTTTTATGGATTCTTTTTTTCTCTCTTTTTTTCGAGTTTGCATTTTAAATAGTTAAATTGACTTCTTCTTTTTTTTTTTCTTTTTTGATTAATAAGCATTTATAATTAGTTGAATTAATGAAACTCATGCAATTTAATAAGTTACTTTTACCCCCAAAATTCTGAATCCAATGAAATCTTTATTTTTCAGTTTTTGTCAATAAATATTAGTATTGTGATTTTTGCAGTTGTTTTATAAAAGTATTCTATTATCATCTAACATATTGTATATGATTACAAAATTTTCTTTCTTTGATATTTAATGTATTTGTATTATAGTTCATTTTATTATTTATTATGATATATATATATATATATATAATATTATTTAGTAGTATTAATAATAATATTATTAATAATGATAAAAACAACAACAGTAATAATGATTATTATTAGCATTATTTTATAGTGAAAATCTTGAGGTTATTGAGTGACAACTTTTAAAATCACGATCACATGTGAAAGCCAGACGTCTCGAAGCAGCTGATGGCATGAGGAGTTTAATGCGCTGAGCTCATGTTGCCGCTCATAGCAGCTGATGCTAATAATGGCGCGTTTGTGTGCAGTTAGATGCACAGATGCATGCGCTGTTAAAGAAACAAGTAAACAGTCGATTGACTGGTGTGACACGACTTATAAAATATTGTATTTCAGTTTCCATCCTGAACTACTTCTTCTGTGTCTCCAGCATTTTCTATCCATTTACATAACATTTGTCAGATTTGGCTTATGTAATTCTCTGTATATTTGCTCCAGACTGTTCAGTTGTCTCCTCCATAAGTGGGCAAAGGAAAATGTAAGACTATTACGCTGCTGTTCGTGTAGAAAGAGTTTAATTTTCGTGCGAGACGCAGTAAATAACACAAAGCCTGCTTGCAGACATAATCTATGCGATGTTGCACAGATTGTTTGGATTATTGTGTTTGTGTATGCGATGTTGACATGTTCGCAAACTGTTCAGAGTCCCACAGAAATGATGATGATGATGATGAAGAAGGAACACAAGGACGTGGAGCTGGATAAAAAGATTGAGGCCTTAAGGAAGAAAAATGAAGCACTTATGAAACGCTACCAGGTGAAAAGTCTTTAAAAAAAACACGTTTTACTTGAAATAACATTCATGAACAAAACATTTGAAGTTACAAAAAAAAGTAATAGTAATAGTGAAAGGTCAAAGATCCCATAAAAAAGCAGTTTGTGTGAGTTTTGTGATGTTCCGCAGGAAGTGGAGGAGGATAAAAAGCAGGCGGAGCAGGAAGGGATGTCACTCCACAGCAGGAAGGGAAAGACAGATGATCTGACCATCACCATCAACAAATCCTCCAACGTGAGCTGCTTTATTCCTCCACAGACAAGCACAAGCACCAGGGAATGCACTGAAATGAAAATTCTTGGCCGAATCAAAATGAAACACTGCACCGAAGCCCGAATATCGAACACGTTTTTTGGAACTTTCCCCATATATTTTGGCAATTTTTTTTCCCCCAATTGCATGAATTAAATGGCCAAAGTGTGCTTTTTACTTTTTTTTTTTTTTTTGTCTAGCTTTTCAATTGAATATTATTTACTTGACACTCAACATTTCTTAAATATACTTATAATACCAACAAAGCACTATTTAACTTCAAATCTATGAGTTTTTGAGACCCCCTTCTTGAATCAGGCATGTGATTGCCTTGCTGTGCAGAAGAGGATTCTTTCAGATCCCATATATAAAATATTACAGATCCCAATCTGAACACTGTGTATGAGTGTTATCGTACATGTATTAAAAGAGCTGTTGTAATTATTATTGTCTTATTTTTTATTTAAAAATGCATGAAGATGGGACTGAGCAGCTGACAGTTTCAGCGCAGATTTGGGCTTTGAACCCTGGCAAACAAGCAGATAGACCGCGAGCTCAGGCTACATGCAAGCCTTGCATGTATTAGAAAACATAACAGTCTGCATTTTATTTTCTAATCATTTACATTTAATAAACATTTAAAACCTGTGTATATTTTAAAAATGTGACGTCTCGACTTGATTTATTAAATTACATGACTGTTCTATCTCAATGGCCATTTTTATGAAGAATATATGTTTGTTTTTTCTATTTATGCCAAGCTCTAAAAAATGTAGAAATTGTGATTAAAAATCTTTATCACTAATCCTTATCCAATATAAATAAATAAGTCATTGGGCCTTCATATATTTTTATTATAGTTGCCTAAAACTAGAAGAATTAAATTCCCTTACTTAAAATACAATTTTTTTTTAAATGAAATAAAATATGAAAAATAAAAATATTTCAACTAGCATTTTCATTTAGATGAACTTTGTGTACTAAAATAAAAAAATGGTAAACCTACAAAGTAAAAAAAAAAAAAAAAAATATTTTGATTTAATTGTATTTTTGTGTTTGGGTTATATTTATTTATATATATATATATATATATATATATATATATTGCCCTGATTTACAGAAGACATAAAATGTAATTCAGTGTTACAATGTTGTCAGGCATGTTTACAACAAAAATCAATTCATGACACATTAAAAGAGAAATTACTAAGTTTCTATGGACATTAAACCACTTTTGTACATTTCAGGATCAGCGTGTGGTGACCAAGCGCTCAGGGCCAGGAGGACTGAGAGACGGAGAGCAGGAGAAGGATCCGGGGTCGTGCGTCTTCAGCGCTGGGAGAGGAAAGAGACGGCAGCTGCTCGTCACCACACCTGGAAACATCAGGGTGAGACTGAACCAACCTACCTCTTGTGCTCGGACTGCTTTTTGTCCTCTGAGCTCTTTAAAGTCGACCAAACAAAAGCTAATAGGCACTAGATATTAGTCTCCTTTCAAACCATCTGTAGATGATGAATCTTTCGTGAGGTTTTTATGTAATAAACTAGTTTTGGGAAAGCCCCATGTTCTCTTTCTGATGACTTTGATTACCTTTAATGGTGTCACGCAAGCTATATATACTTTAAACTTGGGCTGAGCAGTTAATCCAAAAAAAACTTAAATACCCCCCCCTCCTAAACAAATAAATAAATAACAAGTGTAATGAGAAGCTTATAATCTAGCTGTAGTCAACCAAAGAGAAGCTAAACAAGAGAAATTAACACATTTTTTACTGTGAAATCAACATTATTTTACTACCAGGGACATTTATTTAAGTTTTTATTAATATTTTGAATTAGTTTTTCTTTTTGTTATTTTGTATTAATTTTGTATTTTTTTTTCTAATTTTAAAGTTTTAATAATTTTGTTGTTTTTGTAATTTTTATTATTATTTTTTAATGTATTATTGTTTTTATATGTATTGTTATTATTTAAATTAATTTAAATGTAAAAGTTTTCGATTTCAATTAATTTCAATTTTGTTTTTGTTTTTCTGAGCCAAAAATAAATATCACATATTTTTTTCCCGCTGATTTGCTAAATTTACCCACTAAAATGTTTTAATTTGCCACTATCCCAGGTTTTTTGTACTGATTTCAAACACAGTAAAGTCAGAATAAGCATGTTGTTTGAATTTTTACATAAATATTGTTACACTGGATCACAATGTAACATTATTTCAACCAAATTTTAAAACTTATTTGAAACCTTAAAAGTAGATACTTTGAATGATGTCGTCAGCAAGTTATATCGTTATCTAAAGTGTTTTATCCTGTTGTTTCAGGGAAAGAGGGTGTTTGGTGAAAGAAAGGACAGAAACCGGCCCGTGAGTCCAGCGAGGATGAAGTCCTGTGCTGAGGAAGAGCTGGAGTCCAACAACAAACGAGGAAAACAGCGCCCTCAGTCAACCAAGAGAGTCACGGAGGTGAGCACATGTTTTGTCTGAGGTTTCTTTAACACCCTGTGTTTGGGACGCCTTGCTGCTGTAAATAGACTGATCATAAGGCCCCGGCGTGTGAACCTTTATCAGGGCGCTTGGCAGGAGTTTGGGGCTGGTGAGATTGTAGAAAGAAGTCTCTTCTTCTCACAGAGGCTGCATTTATTTGATCAAAAATACAGAAAACATTCTGAAATATTATTTAAATTTTCAAACAGCTGTTCTCTTTGTGAATATACATTAAATGTATAAACATATAAAATCTATTTATTTTTATTTTACATAATATGTGTGTGTGTACTGTATATATTTATGTTTATATAAATACACAAACATAAAGTATATAGTTTGAAAATATGCATATACATTCATTTTCTTATTTTAAATTATAAAATAATTTATTTAATATATAAATATAACAAGCATGTGTGTGTATTTATTTATATATATATATATATATATGTATGTACATACACACATACAAAAACATAACAGATATTCACATACATATTATGTAAACAAAAACTTTTATTCTGGATACGATTAATAGTTTGACAGCACTATTAAAAATATCCCCAAGCTGTTGGAGTGTAATGTAAGAAATCGGAGCCAGAAGCGGTGGGTTGAGCTGTAGTTTAGCATCATGTCTGTAAAGTGTGGGAATGTCAGGGAGTGGACAGATGTGATGTTGGGTAGTGTTTTACACCCAGCGGGGCTGAGCTGTCTGGGCGGCAGCTGCTTCTGTCCGCTGAAGTCTGAAAGAGCTGTATAAAGCAGCCCATTGTGTGCTCGAGCCGAGGCTCTTTATTATCACAGCTTTTGTCTGATGCAGCACACAGACTGAATGTGAATGTGGAGCTCACTTAGTCTCAATAAAACTCTGACTCAGATGTGAGCCATTATCTCACATATTTGAGTTATTTTAGTATTTTATTGCTATAACATTTTTAGTTTGATTTAATGGTTTCAGTTTTCATTCTAGTTTTATTTTCATCTTTTTTTATATACTTCTGATTTATTTTTTATTACAGTTTTAGTAATTTTAGAACTTCAAAGCAAGCATGTTGTTATTCAGTTAGTTTCTAATTTTCACTTAGCTTTGATTTTTAATAGTTTTAGTTAACAATAACAAAACTGGCCTTAACACAAGTGTTGCTATGGTGTTGCTAAGGCAGTCTTTTTATTGACTTTAATGTATTTTCATATAATTTTAGCACTTACGTTATTTTTGTTGTTGTTTCAATTATTTTCCAACAGCATTCCTGATTTATTGTATAATATATATGTATATATTTTTTTTTTCAGTTTTACTGATTTAATTAATTTATTTATTTTTTGGCTTTTACTCAGGGTTTTTTTGTACATTTCTATAGTTAACTGTTAATTTATGTTGGTTTATATTTATATATATATATATGTGTGTGTGGGTTTTTTTTTTTTTTTATTTAATTTTTTTTAATAAAAAAATTGTATTACATTTTTTCTTAAATTTATTTTCATGTAAATGTTATACGTTTGTTTGTGTGTGTGTGTGTAATATAGGTTTGTTTTTAATCTAATATAAATATATATATATATATATAATTTTTATTCAGCTTTATTTTAATTGCTAAATATGTTTAAAGGTTTTAGTCAACAAAAGCAACTCTGCCCATAATACTCTTATTAATATTACTAAAACCCATAATGTGTCTTTTTGGAGAGAATCAGGATATTTATAAAAAAAAAAAAAAAAAAAAAAAAAAAGACTGTTTTAAATTTAATAAATATTTCTGTGACAGGTGGTTGATACATGAGTCAGTTCTGACTTCCTGTAGATTTCCTTGCCATATTTCAAACCAAAGGACTATTATTATTGTATTTTCTCTCGCATTTCCTGGTTGGTCATCACAGCAGATGTTCTCGCGGACTGACAGACGGATTTTTGATCATGTGAGTGGGAGTCGTGCTTTCGCTGAGTAACAGATAAACCGTATGTGCAAGGATTCTCCGATAATGCATCTGGCTTTGTCGAGTGCAGCGGGCATCAGATATGACTCCAGGAGAATGACGTCATGACGTAGCGTGATGCGGATATAACAGCAATCGCTCTAAATCACTCTCTCTCTCTCTCTCTGGGTTCATTGTTTGTGATCATAATGAGCCGTATGCTTTAATCTAATTAACATTTGGCCGCTCTTTCTTCTGAATAGGTGTATTATTCGGCCAGAGTTTGTTGGCAGAACAAGCATTTAATTTCAGGACTGCGTTTAGAAACTAGTTTTGTTTTAAGGTTTTTAGGAGCTAAAATAATATTGACTGTTATTGTTCGAATGCGAAGTGAAAGAACCTTAAAATCCAGCATTATAATTGCGTGAGCATGAACTGCACAGACTCAGTGCTAACACTTTACATGACTGATATGAGTTGACCTTTTCTAATGTTTGTAAATCAGTCAAGCAGTTAATGCTGTAGTATTGTTCAATGTTAAATCATGTTAAAGAAGTTAACTGTGGTTAACAAATAAAAACCTTATTGGAAAGTGTTACTGTAATAATATAATTATAAAACTATGTTTTAATTACATAAATAAATCCTATAAGTGTTTCTATTTTTATGTAATATGCAGTATTTAATATTTTGAGTGGTGTGTGTGGAATAGTATATATATTATATAACCCCCCTTCCTTCACACAGCCTGTCCATGATGAAATCTGCTTAATTTGATACAGGTGAATTTGTGCTGAAATATAAATTAATTGCATGCACAGACTTTATCAAGTGCTTTCTCCTCATTTTAAGTTTTTACTATTTCTATAATTTTTTTTATTTATTTTACTATCCTAACTTCAGTATTCACAATTAAATGTTTGCACAATCATAGCTGTTTTGGGGTCTCTAAGAAGATCCTGACAGAAGTTTTGAAGACGGCAGTTCACTGAAAAGTGCATGAAGCAAGGGTCCTGCTTATATTTATCCACATGAGGGCACTGTGTCTCTTCTTTTGTGCAAAATGCTCAATGCACAGTGACCGTTATATACCCATGTCCAAAATATTAGCCTTTGTATTGAAATACAGACAACATATTACACAAAAATCACCTGTCATGTGGAAATGTTAATGTTTTATGCCTTTTTGATTTACAAAAACAATTGTATTTATTGTATAAATAAATATTTAAAAATGTAAAATTAAGTAATTTTTATAGATTTAATTAATTATACGTACTATTTGGTTATTAAAATGCATTCATACCATTAAAATTGAAACCGAAAAAACAATATGGTTAAGAGAAAAAAAAAGTGACAATTAAATAAAATAATATTAATAATAAAACATAATTATAGCAATCAAAAAAATGCAATCTTTGTTAAAATTTAATTTTAATAGTTAATTTAATTAAAACAAAGTCCAGAAAATTAAAAAGGTAGTAAAAATACTGATAAATGTTGTTTACTATCTATCTGAATGTATTTATGTGAGAGTGTTCTTGTTATTTTTTCAGCTGTGAAATCATGGTGTCCTTATCTGTAACAGTCTTGTCTCTCGTCTGTGTGTTTGTTCAGGACGACACAGGAAAACCAGATCAATGGAGTCGATGTGAGGACTCGTATGTCGCCTCGGTGAGAACGTTTCCACCCTTCACACACTCACTGTGTGTACGTCTAATTACATTAAACACAGAGAGTGTTCAGATGTCACTATCTTTCCATCAACTCATATCTTCATCCAAACAGTATTTAAAGTGCCCCTATGATGGGATTTTTTTATTATGAACGAAGGTTTTACAGGTTTGGAACGACATGAGGGTGTGTCATTAATGACAGAATTTTCATTTCGGAGTGAACTAACCCTTTAAAGCAGTGTTTATGAGGTTTAAACGCTCCTGAAGAGGCACCTAGTGATGAAGAATGAATTTACATTTTCATGAAAACACCAAGACGTGTTCGGGGGGAATGTGCTCATGTTTTGAGGTCAGCGTGAAACGGCTTGGGATTGGTTTTAAAAATGAATCGACTCGTTCTTTTGAGAGATTACTTTATACAGGGTGCACTTTCAGATGTTTTCATGTGTTACACATCGCATAACAGATTTTATAAAGCACTTTTACTGCGACTGCATTTAAATTCATGGTTGTGATGGATGGACTGCAGATTTCGCTCTGTATTTGACGCTGGAATGACCCGTCAGGTCACAGAAGCCGTGGCTGACCTGAACCTCGTCACGTCGAAAGAAGAGCAGCTGGAGTATCTTCAGTGGAAGAAGGAGCGCGAGGAGATCGACCGCGAGCGAGTGGCCCGACACAAAAACGCCAAAGGCCAGTGGAGGAGAGCCTGGGACATGGAGAAAACCGATCTGATGTAAGCCAGACATCAACTACCAGTGAGAGCAACTAACCTGCGCTGCTTTAGTTTGCACCTTGATTCAGTTTGATTTCTTCCTTCATTTGTTCGTGTTTTGCATGTTTAACTGCCTCATACATACATAAATCACAGCTGTTTAAATCATAGTGGCTTCATTCTTCAAGTATCTTTTTCTTTATCGGTCCTGAGCTAAAAGATTCATTTTTGCTTAAAATGATCCAAACTAACTTAAAGATTATTTTATCTTTTAGAAACTATTCAATTACATTTCTGAAATCTGTTTTTAAACAGAAGATTGTGATATTTAGCTAGTTAAAGTTAACCTATAGACGGTCAGATATCTGTTTATTAGTGCGGTCAAATCATTAATAACAATCACATTCGAAAAGGCTTTTGTTTGCATATTATGTGTGTGTGTGCTGAATATATTTATTATGTGTATAAAAATACAAACATACACCATATATATATATATAATGTGGAAATATTTTGCTCAGTATTTAGTAGAAGCACCCTTTTGATCGAATACAGATGCAACAAGTTCTTCACACCTGGATTTGGGGATCCTCTGCCATTCCTCCTTGCAGATCCTCTTTAGTTCTGTCAGGTTGGATGGTAAAACTTTGGCCCAGTCTGAGGTCCTGAGCACCCTGGAGAAGGTTTTGGTTATCCCAGGATATCCCTGTACTTGGGATTCATCTTTCCCTCAATTGCTTGTTCTTATCAAGTAGCCTAAGATGTTGCCGAAATAGATAATGCAGCGATTCTCGCCTAAAATCTGCCTTCAGTTAATAAAGCAGCGGTAATGGTATTTATGAAAAAGTGACTTCAATATCTCAATCTGACACATGTTTTAGAAGTGAAATGCAGTAGGCTTTTTAAATGATCTTTGACATTTTATCTGGCCACATCAGTGAGCTGAACTCCTGTTTAATGTCAAAGAGAGTCTTTGTTTACGCTCTGTTGACTGTAAAAGCTTCTTAGATGTCAAACAGCTCAAGACACCTCGCCAAATCTTATATTCAGATGTAGCTGTTCAATTAAACACAAGCTGCTCAAGAAGAACTAGCACTTGAGTGAGAAATAGAATAGAAATAATATGGACTTGTATCAGAACTTCTTATAGATGTTCATCTGTTGAAGCTGTTTTATGTTTGGTGCTTCTGGGAATGTTTCTCCGTCATGTCTCTTGTATGGTATTTAGGGTCAAATGTCTTGTTATGTGAGCTCATGAGACATGGATGACTTTAATTTAAGTAATTCAGTCAAACTTTATTAGAGCTAAAGGTCATTCTGGAAATGCCACATAGACTTGTGGCATAAACTCCTCCTAATCACCTCCTTTTGCTGACTTTTTCAGCCACCCTTATTTGTCATAAACATTTTAAATACTCAGAAATTATGTTAACGAAAGTAAAAGGAGTTTAGCTCCGCCCTACACCCTGAGTTAGCTCCGCCCCGCACTCACATGGTTGATCTGGCTGCTCAAACAAACAAATCAGTGTTTGACTAAGCTTGAATTGAGATGTTTTAACTAGACTGAACATAAATTAAATATTGAAAACTTTTAGTGGCAGTTACTTTTGTTGACTTTTGTGCATCTGATCTCTGTGCGCCAGTGAGAGATGTTTTCTGAATATAAGGATGCACAGACCTGAGCATGCACTGCCACAAACAAGCTTCAGACCAAATGTTAACAAGTGTCTGGAAGTCTTCAGTGTTTCAGATGGGCTCCTCTGGAAGAAATAATCTCCCCCCCGTGAGCACTATTGAGTCGTTATTTTTAGGGTGCTTTGAATGCCTTGCCTTATTTGGGACGGTTTGCGAGCGCTAGAGATCGTTGAGGGCCGCGAGACGCTTCGGGGCCGATGGTTTTGTGGGAGGTAGAATATAGAAACGCACTGAATCAGTGAACGTTTTGTACAAGAGAGCAGAACAATCACGTCACAGTCATTATTTTCCCAGCAAAAATATCAGCTCTGTGTTAAAGAGATGTTTGGGTAGAGCTGTCTCTTTATGTATGTGTATAGATATATGTGTGTGTGTACATATATCTGCAGATGTTAAAAAAATATATATATATTAATCACATCCAAAATTAGTTTTTGTTTACATAATAGATATGCACAATACACACACACACATACTGTACATACACACATATTTATATATATGTATATATATTTAAATATGCATGCATGTGTGTGCATTTATTTATATGTATTAAATACACAGATTACACACATTATGTAAACAAAAACTTATTTTGAATGCAATTGAGATTAAAAAAGAAATAAAGGGAACACTTAAACAACACAATGTAACTCCAAGTCACACTTCTGTGAATCAAACGGCTCACTTACAGTAGGAAGCAGCACTGATTGACGATCATGTTCACCTGCTGTTGTGTGAGTGGAATAGAAAACAAGTGGAGATTATAGACAACACTCAATAAAGGAGTGCTTCTGCAGGTGGTGACCACAGACCACTTCTCAGTTCCTACGCTTTCTGGCTGATGTTTTGGACACTTTTGAATGCTGGGGGAGCTTTCACTCTAGTGGTAGCATGAGACGGAGTCTACAACCCACACAAGTGGCTCAGGTAGTGCAGCTCATCCAGGAT
>JAUCMU010000099.1:26743-36743 GCA_032275025.1 Enteromius treurensis
GCTCATTTCAGTCTGCTTGTGCGACTGAAATGAGCAACGCTGAGAAACAGCCAATCAGAGCAGACCTCCTCATTACTGTTCATGAACCTTCCAAATAAGGCAAAAACAGACTGTTTCATTCTAGGGTCAATTAGGTAAGGGGTTTCCCCTTACCTAAGATACATACCGTCTATGTACATATCAGAGAACAATTTAAAATATTCTCTCAATGCATTCTATGGCACCTTTAAAGTTGGATCATCCTATAGTGTTTTTACTCTTCACTTTTGAGTGTGACTCCAAATCCAGACCTCCATGGGTTAATGCATTTGATTTCCATAGATAATTTTGTTGTCAGCACATTTATGTAAAGAACATATTAGAATATTTCATTTATTCAGATCTAGGATGTGTTATTTTAGTGTTCCCTTTATTTTTTTGAGCAGTGTATATAAATATGTAATTAGAAAATTGCATTGCCAAGAACTCTTAGTAGTCCCAAAATTAAAAAGCTTAATTTTTTTGCAAATTAAGTGTATTAATTTAATTCTTCACTAGTTTGTAAATTTCTCTTTTTTTTTTAACCGCTTTACTTGTCTAGCATTTGATTTTGTTTTCTATATTTCTATGAAGAGCAGATACAGATAAATAATTTTATAATGGAAAAATGAATAATGGAATTTTCAGTATCACGGTGAAACCTTGCGTTTTCAAATCTGTTCATTCTTGTGTTGTTTTGAATGTTTATCACCTTACCCAGTTTAACCAGCAGTGCTTTCAGCATCAACCAGCAGACATTAAAGGCTTGCATCTGTGTGCTAACTAACCCTTGATCTAGTGACAGATTGAGCTGGTTTTGCATGGCTTCTCCTCTCACTCACCTGCTTGTGTATTGTTGGTATTATTAGTGGTTATTCTGCGCTGATGTTTAGTTGCGTTTGCGTGTTTTTTCCGATGTGTTTACTAGGTTCTCTGAAAAGGAACATGGAGGAACATCAAACAGAGGTGAGCAAATTAAAAAAGAAGCACAGTTTTAATCTTCTGATCAGACTCATTTACAGCCAAGATGTTATATTTATCAATTTCTTGATAAAGTCTGGTTGTATTGTGTGTGTAATATTGTATCTACTGTATTAATTATATTGGATTATAGGAGGTCGAAACACCAGAAAAGGAAACATGAGAGCAGAAGAATACAGAGGTGCGTAAAAAATGATCATTTGATCAGTTGGCCTGAAAACATTAATGTTTGATATAGATATGAGTTGATCTCAAACCTTTCATACACTTAAATGGATCTGAATTATGGAGTTGACCATGTTTGAACACAATAGACTAAATCTTAATTAGCAGCACATTTAATGTTCGTATCTGCATTAAAATTGTGAATAGATATTAGAAAGTAAATATGGAAAAAGAAGGTAAATCAAGCATAAATGATAAAAGTCCATTCTGTGGCATAGCAAATACATTGATTCTCGTTCCACGTACATTTAATTTTTTGATTTTTGTTTTTAATTTTAATAATAATAAAAATGTTTTGTCAAATCATCTCTATTTAGTTTTTATTTATTTTGGTTTCTGTTTTAATGTCTTTTTTTAATGATCCTTAATCTTAATAATCCTATTTCTAACACACTGGAATTCAGTTTAAACGTTTTTTTTTTTTGGTTTTATAATTCTCTTTTTAGTTCTTTCTAGTTATTTTATTAATAATATAATAAAATTCAAGATCAGTTTTTCCTTGGGAGCTTATATGAAAATATTCAATGATGTATAACAAAATATTTGAAGTAAATATCAAAGAATATTACATTTAAAAATATTAAATATTAAAACATGAAATAAATAAAAAATATCAAATAGAAATAAATAAAGCTAGGTTTCATTGGAAGCTTATATAAAAAGTATACTTTGTAAATAAAAAATAATTTAAATATTTAATAGAAAAATAAATAATAATTTTCTTTAAAAACTTGTAAAAAATACAATTCTGTATGACACATTTTTAGAAGTAAATATAAAAGTATTCAATTTAAACAATATATATTTTTTAAATATAATATTTTAAATATTAAATACTAATTCAAGCTCAATATTCATTGGATGTTTATGTAAAACGTATATTAAAATGGTATATAAAAATAATAAAAATTTAAAAATATTAATTATAAATAAAATTTAATTAAATTAATTATTTCAACAATATTAAATATAAAAATATTACATAAAAATTCCAGCTCTAATTTAATTGGAAGCTTATATAAAATATGAAATGATCTCCAGCAGTGGCGCTGTGTGATTATAATAATCAAGACTCTATCCGTAGTAAGGGTTAATAGGCATTAATTAAATTGTATTCTAGATTGTGTGTTGATGCGTTTGTATGTTTGTAGTTCGGCAGCAGGCGTCAGACAGGAAGGGGAAGTGTGTTTCGGTGGTGGGCAGTAAAGCGAAGGGTAAAGACCGTCTGACAGGTCGAGCGAGGAGGTAAACTGACCTCAAACTGCTGATGGTAATGTGCTGAAGCGTTTACTGTAACATCCCGCCACATTTCACCTCAAAGACGTTATGTCAGACATTTACCCCCCAGAGGATGATGGGAAATGCTTTTATGGTTTTGTGCATTTACACTGCCATTAGCGTTCAGCCACAAAATCATCTGGTCACATGACCTCTTATAATTCCAGTTCCTCGTTATACAGTAAAAGGATGTTAATTTGCTCATCACACACAGTAACTGAACTAAACTTTTTTCTAATCATTGATATTGTAACACTGTTATAGAAGATGAAGATTTTATTAAATTTGTGTTCATTAATGTATTTATATTAAATATTTTCTAAGTAATGTCATCTAAAATAACTAAAGAAATAGTTTAACTATTAAATTTGGCACTATCCTTGGATTTACACATTTGTCTGTAAGATTGTTTTTCTCATTTAAAACAAAATAATATTTAATATGCCTCCTTATTCTTTAATATAATTTTATATGTACAAGTCAGAATAAGCAGATAAATCATTTTTCATGTTATTTGTGTATTTAATTTTTTTTTCTACTTTTGTGCTACGTCACATCATACAGTCCAATTTGTATTTTTATTTGTCAGTTATATATATATATATTCTAAGTTGCAAATCATTTCTTGGGTTTTCCCTCGTAGGTGGGACGCTAAAGAGCAGGAGGAGCACTTGCAGGTGATTTTTATTAGTAGTAGTATTACTACAGTAAAACTTGATATGAAAATTATCTTTTGTTACTTAAAATAACTACACAATAAAATATATAAGTTCTAAATATAGACATCAAATTTATAAGTTTCTATTTAGCGTTTCTGTTTATTTCTGTTTATTGCTAGGCATGTCTTTATAAAACTTTATTAAAAATGATCAAGTTTGGGATGAAAAACTAATCTTAAATTTGATGAAAATAGTCCTAAATATAGGTTTCTACTTCTGTTTTGTAATTTTATTTTATTTATTTATTTTTTGGGGAAACTTTTGTACATGTTTTCATGAAATTCACTAAAAATGATCATGTTTGGGATGAAAATGATCTTATTTTTATTAAATAATTCAATATAAAATATAGTCTGAAATGTAGGCTTCAGTTTTAGATTAATGATTTTTTATTTCTTTTTTTTTTTGGGGTAACTTCTGTATTTTGTTTTCCTGAAATTCGCTCAAAACTGGTAATGTTTGAGGTTGAAGTGTAGCCCTTTCTGATATCATGTATACGTGCTGCTTGATTTCTGCTAGGTGTATCCAGAGAGCAGCTTGCAGGAGTTTTTAGAGGAGCTTGATGCTCTTTGCGCTCCTGAAGAGACAGGCATTGAAAACACAAAGCCACCTGGGTCGGAAGACTCATTCAAAACAAGCCCCGAAGGGACGGCAGAGCAGAACGGATGTGTTTCTACAGAAACCACTCCCAAGGCCACTGAGAAAAAAGTCAGATTTTCTGAAGAGCGCGACAAGAACGACACAGAAACCCCTTCAGAGGACAAGAACGGCTCTGTAGAAGAAGACAGACAAACACTGGCCCGAGACGATAGCGAATGTGTCCCGGAGCAGACAAAACCAGACGAGAAGCCACACAGCAAGAGCTGCTCAAACCGAGGGAACGGTACGAGAACATTAGACCCTTTTTAGCTTATACACTGTTAATGACACTATTACTGTGAGCTCCCAGCTTCTTTAACAGTGGTATGATTTTGTCAGGCAGCCTTTTAACTTGTTTTTACAATAATTGAGTTTAAAAGTAGAATTTAACACTACATTACCCATAATGCTCTACTGAAGGTTCCACCAATCAACCGCAGTGAGCCAAAAGCTCCGCCCACTCCTATGAACTACTGCAAATTACGTAATCGAGTCGGTCTCGCTACGCTGTCAAAATATTTATTAAATATTTGATGCATATTTTGAAACAAACTTAATATAGTTTCTGTAGATATAATCAGCAATACATTTTTAGTTTTTAATTCAATTGTGTAATTCACAGTGCTTCATGGGATTGTAGTTCTTTCCCGTCTTGAATCGTTGTCTTTTGGTCTAATTTTCAGATACTTGTCTGCTTCAAATCAAAGTTTGTAATGTTGTTCAGTGCGGCAAAAAAGTATTTAGTCAGCCACCAATCGTGCAAGTTCTCCTGCTTAAAAAGATGAGAGAGGCCTGTAATCTTCATCATAGGTAAACCTCAACTATGTGAGACAAAATAAGAAAATAAAAATCCAGAAAATCAAATTTTTAATGAATTCATTGGTAAATTCCTTGGTAAAAGAAGTATTTGGTCACATACAAAAAAGCAAGATTTCTGTCTCTCACAGACCTGTATCTTCTTCTTTGAGAGGCTCCTCTGTCCTCCACTCATTACCTGTATTAATGTCATCTGTTTCTACTCGTTATCAGTATAAAAGACACCAATCCACAAACTCAAACACTCACACTCAACTCAAACTCTACTACAGCCAAGACCAAAGAAAACTAAGTTGTAGACCTGCAGCAGGCTGGGAAGACTGAATCTGCAGTAAGCAGCTGCGTGTGAAGAAATCAACTGTGGGAGCAATTATTAGAAGATGGAAGACATAAAAGACCACTGATAATCTCCCTCGATCTGGGGCTCCATGCAAGATCTCACCCCTGTAGGGTCAAAATGATCACTGTGAGCAACAATCCCAGAACCACACGGGGGAGCTAGAGAATGATCTGCAGAGAGCTGGGACCAAAGTATCAAAGACTCCCCTCAGTAACACACTGCCCCGCCAGAGACTTTGAATCCTGCAGAGCCAGACGTGTCCCCCTGCCTAAGCCAGTACATGTCCAGGCCCGTCTGAAGTCTGCTAGAGAGCATCTGGATGATCCAGAAGAGGATTGGGAGAATGTCATACGGTCAGATGAAACCAAAATACAACTTATTGGTAAAAACTCAACTTGTGGTGTTTGGAGGAGAAAGAATGCTGAGTAGCATCCAAAGAACACCATACCTGCTGTGAAGCACAGGGATGGAAACATCATGCTTTGGGGCTGTTTTTCTTCAAAGGGACCAGGACGACTGCTCTGTGTAAATGGAAGAATGAATGGGGCCATGTATCTCGAGATTTTGAGTGAAAACCTCCTTCCATCAGCAGGGCATTGAAGATGAAACGTGGCTGGGTCTTTCAGCATGACAATGATCCCAAACACACCGCCCGGGCAACGGAGAAGTGGCTTTATAAGAAGCATTTCAAGGTCCTGGAGTGGCCTAGCCAGTCTCCAGATCTCAACCCCAGAGAAAATCTCTGGAGGGAGTTGAAAGCCCTGAAACATTCCTGCTCTAGAGGAGATCTGCTGGAGGAATGGGCCAAAATACCAGCAACCGTGTGTGAACACCTTGTGAAGACTTACAGATAACCTTTGACCTCTGTTATTGCCAACAAAGTATTGAGGTGAAATTTGTTATTGACCAAATACTTATTTTCCACCATAATTTGCAAATAAATTCTTTAAAAATCCTACAGTGTGATTTTCTGGATTTTCTCTCATAGTTGAGGTTTACCCATGATGAAGATTACAGGCCTCTCTCAGCTCTTTAAATGGGAGAACTTGCACAGTTGGTGGCTGACTAAATACTTTTTTACCCCACTGTATATTATTATTATTATTATTATTATTATTAATAGTAGTAGTGTTGAAGTAAAATTACAAAAATAAAATGTGTGTGTATATATGTATATGTGTGTATAATGTTGTTTTATTTATGTTTTGTTTATAATATTTAATGAAGAGTTTGTAAAAAAATATACCTGTGGAAAATTATATTAGTTTTATTTAGGGACTATATAAATAGAATTATATTCTTATGAAGATTTTGAATTGATTTTTGCTTTGATTATTTATTTATTATTTATTTTTATTATGTATTTATTATTATTATTATTTTAGTATATCAGGTTAAACTAGGTTTAAAAAAAAGCTAAAACTTTTTATGCATTTCATTTTATTTCAAATAACATTTATTTTGAGTAAAAATTTTACTTATTTATTTATTTTGTTTTCTTTTAATTTTGCTGATTCGATTTTAGTTTTAGTTTAGGATCCAGCAACACTGGAAAAGTGGTTTGCACGAATGCACTCTATTATAAACTTTGGAGTTTATATATTTGTGTGTTTTCAATGAGACTTTCACTGTGTGTGTGTGTGTGTGTTCTCTCCGGCAGAAGAACTGATGGACTCAAGTCTATGTGTCCTGAATCTGGAGCCGAGTGAATCTCTTCCTGACCGCAGCACCAGCTCTGATAAGGTGAGTGTGCTGCATTAAAGCCTCATTTGACTTGCAGATTTGAATTGTCCCACCTCACAGGATTTAGCGGCCCACTGAAACTCCATTATCCAGCTGAAGTGCTGCAGAAATACCCTAGAAAGCAGCACTATATATGTAACCAGGCCACTTACTCGTCCTACGAAGTAAAGAGCACGGTTACATCAGTTTTAAAGTGTTTAAATGCAACACTTCAGCCCATTTCTGCTCTTTTAGCATTGATCTAGGGCTGCACGATTTGGAAAAAAATCCTTTTGCCAGTTGTCTACTAAAATTCCAATTTAAAATGCATTTAAAAGAAAATTCCAGCTTTGTATGCTGGATTTACAGAGCTAAACGTTCATGATTGTATGGCTATAAAATAAGTATTACAATATTATGACTAATATAATACTAAATTAAAAAATACTATTACTATTGTAAAAAATCACTGTAAAAAGTATTTGATAAAAACATTACAAAATAAATAATACTATTTATGACAGATATTAAGTGTGTGAAGAATTAAGGCGTTTATATATATATATATATATATATATAATATAAGTAATAAATCAAAATATTAAAACAACAACAACAAAAATATTTAAAATAAAATAAAAATATAATAAAATAAATTTTAATATAAACTATATATATATATATATATATATATATAAAATTACTATACAGTTGTAATAATAATTTTGATTATAGATACCATTATTTTATTACCAAATAAAACAAAAAATAAAATATAGCAATTTAATAAAAATACTTCTACTACTACTACTACTGCTAATAATAAAAAATAATAAATATATTTTATACATTATATGTACTTTAATAATGAATCATCATTATTATTATAACCAAATAAAAATATAAAAATGACCATTGTAGTATTTCACTGTAAAAGTAAAGAGAACTGATATGCTACAGTAGTTATTTAAATTTGCTATATTTCTATGTTTGGCTGTCTACATGTAAATCAAGCCTTTTCGTTATATATATATATATATATATATATATATATATAATTTAAATGTGTTTTTTTTATATATATATATTTGTATATTTATGTCATACAACTATTGAATTGTGTTGAAATATTTAACTTTATTTTTTTATTTGTCCTTTCTTCTCCAGGCCAGAGAGAATGGGAAAGTGGTTTAGATGGGGAATGATGTCACTCACATCCGGAGTGAAACGTCATGCACTAAAACCAAAACAAACAGAAGGAGGAAAATATGAGTTGCTTGTGTTCCCGACTGACTCGGGCCCATCCGACTCATTCCCCCGTGACTCTGAGCTTGTTTTTGGAGTATTTTTGGGAGCGTTGTGTCGTTTACTGGATGCTGAGCGTTGAAAACACTGGTTGTGATTGTTCTGCTTTGTTTCTGTTCAAGTTGGTGAAAGATTGTTAATGTTTTGACGCACAGTTAACCTTCATCTGAGCCACCAAACCCAAAGCTCCGGTGGTTTTTGGTGGTTTGGTGGGGTCTAAAAGCACTACAAACGACTTGAATGTGTAACTTCATGAAGTTTAGAGGAACAAACCCACAGACACGGTGTGCATTTAGACTTAACCAGCACACTAACTGACTAACCTAGTCTAGTACTCTTCATCATAACTCGTATATGTCTGACAGAAGCCTCTCGGTTGCCATATGTTAAGCAGATGTCGTGGGGTTTAGTGTGGATAGTTCACAAAGATCCTTTATTAGCACTTTATTTTGTATGAATGACCTGAAAAGTGTTAAACCTTTTGCTATTTGATTCAAAATGAAGGTGTATTAAGGTCTAAATTATTTAGTTTTACAAAAGACTTCAGAATGTTTACGACATGAATGTGTTTTGGCCGCTCGGTTTGAAGCAGGTTTACTTTAATCTGCTGGTTTAGTTTATTGTTTGATTGTAAATGGCAATGAATTATGATCCTACTGATGTTCATCTTCACCACGTTTCTGTATTTCTGAGTTGAGTTACAGTTTGAAGAACACACTTAAAGGATTGATGTTTTAAGTGACTGAAGGTTGATTTTTATATTGTCACTTTAATTTTTTTGTTCATTTGGTTTTGAAATTAATGTTAAATATAAATAATAAGCATTAAAAGCTTTTACCAGCCCTGTACTGTGATGCTTGCGCTGTTTTCACTGGACAGTATATATATTATACATACAGCGGACCTTATTTATAAATTTATACCAACAATATCTACATGTAAAAATTAAAGGTATTAAGAATCTTAATTTTTTAAATATGTATTAATAATTACATTTTACTGTCAGACTATTTGTTTTAATGACAAACAACACATTAATAATAATACTAAATCTTGTGGTCTAAAATTTATGTATATATATATTTATTTATTTATTTTATAATAAAAGGCAATACATTATACATGTGTATATACATACAGTATATATAAAGTGTTAAATAATTATAATAACATTTAAATGAGCAATAAACTTTGAAATTAGCAATAAAACTTAATGTTTTTATAATCTTTTAATGTTATATTTATTATTTTACTAATGTTATATAAATCATTTAATATGTAAAATATATTTCAATGTATTAAGATATTTAAAACATAAATATTAAAAGTTGAGTTTAAAGCATAAATTTAGTTTGAATTTAGTTGTATATTTATTAATTATTATTTATTGTCATTTATATGTCTGTATATACACCTATTATTATTATTACATAAATATATTTAGATTAAGTATAAACATTAAGATTGTAGCTTATATTGCAGTGCTTTATTTTACATTATTTTTAGAGAAGCACATTATATGCATGAATTAATTCGTAGCTTTTATGTAGATATTTCTGGTAAGCTCTCTTGATTATTCATACTTATTTTTCCAGCCTCGATTTGTTTTGACTTGCTTCCCTCACCTGATCCCTTCGGGGAGGCGGAGCTTATCATTCACTAATTAATTTTTTTTTTTTTTTTTATAAAGTTCATCTGGATGAGCTAAAATAACCACAGCTATGGACAGTTTGTTGAGTAAATGTAAAACCCACTTCTACAGCAAACGACATTTGTGAAGCAGACACTAATAAAATAAATAGTGTTGTTTTGAAGCAGTTCTGTGTTCAGTTTAATGGAGGATCATTTGGGATTAGTGTCTTATTATTTTTAAAAGCCTCCCATCGGCCGGTTGCTCTGGAAATCACTCCCTGGTCTCTTCAGATGCAGCTTTGTCTTCTGTTACTCTTTTAATTAC
>JAUCMU010000099.1:53786-78779 GCA_032275025.1 Enteromius treurensis
CTAGGTTCCTAACTGATGAAGAAGAACTGACAGAGCAGCCATCAAGTGTTAGACAGTCTTCTAGATTATTACCTGTGAGTTTTTTAGGTCCGATAATTAACAGTTTTAATTTAACAGTAAGAAGTTACTTGACATCCATTTTTTTATATCAGCAATGCTTTCGTTAGTTTTTCAATTTATCCACATATATAGATGTGTGTGTGTGTGTGTGTGTGTATATATATATATATATAGATAGATATACAGTATATATATATTTGTATATTATGTATATATAAATATGTTACATCTATAAAAAAATTAATATATTTATAGAAAATATTTATTATATGAACATAAATATGTATATGTAAATACATTTAAATATTTTCAAAATATGTAATACATAATAATATATAATAAATTACAAAGTGCACACACATGTAATACATTTAATTAAATTTTATTTTGGATTAATTATTATTGTGAATAATTGTTTGACAGCACTAATACACACACACACACACACACACACAGTGTACAATTTGCTACAAAACAAAAAACAAACAAAAAATTATAATAAAAAAAACATCCATTTCTTTATTTTAACTCTCTGTCACATTCATATCTGGCTAGATAAATGTGTATATGTGTGACATTTAATGTTTTGTCTAACATCGACCACATTAAAGTATAATATCAATGAACTCCTCATCTGATTTAATAAAACATGCGCTTGATTCTTTAGATGTCTTGTTGTATTGAAAGGTGTAGTTTTAGGGAACAGCCTTATGTTAATGTGCTCCGTGATGATTTCCATGTGTCAGCTCATATTTGACTATTAGCCAAACGACATGAACATTGTTCTGAACCACATTCTAGAAGAGATTCATCTCTAAACTCTGATTCTACACAAAACTCAGATTTCCACTTTGGCCTTATGAATACAGCAATGAATCTGTTTAACTTCAATCTGTGTGTCCAACCCCTCAGCGAGAGACTGCTGATATTTACATATTCTAATCTTACATCATTAAGAATGTCAAAGCTTGTTCACTCAGGTGAAATTAATAATAGATCATATACATTTTCAGAACATTCTGGCAAGGTTATGAATAAGCATTCCAGTAAATGCTAAAACGTCAAAATCTCACCACAGAAACATTACTGACATATGTAAGTACTTGTTTCAGAACATTCATATAACATTAAAAAGTAAAAATTAGAAAAATTAAATGTTATCACAAAAAAAATCACATAACCAAGCCAAACCCTTTAAAAAGCTTTAAATAGTTAGAGAAATTATTTCATAACCTGATTGCAATGTTATTAGAGCATAGTTTTATTAGCTCACGTAATATGCATGCCTTGATTTAGTATTTATGTATTTGAATTACATATAAATATGATGCATATTTGTCACTCATAGAAAACAGGTCAGAAAAAATGTGTTTTAAATATTTATCGTCAATAAATCCAATTTGTTTCAGTCTAACTAAATTAATATAAATTATTCCATATCGTAATTGTTCATACTTTTTAACTAACTTTTTATTTTATTTTACAATGAATTAATTTATGCTGATTATTTAAATAAAATCAAATAGATGTAAATAGTTCATAATCAATTATAATGTCAAGTCTTATTTATGTATAATTAAGACAAAATAAGCATCAGAAATGGATTGGTTTGTTTAGTTAAAAGTGTGTAATCCTAAGTATGTGGAAGTTGATATGAAATTCATTCAGGCCTAAATCTATACCTTCACTCTATTCTGGATTCTTGTGTGCTAAGCTGCTGTATAGTTTGGTTTTGGACATTTTAGCACAGATAAACCTGAGCAGGGTGGGTCCGGGCCGCTCTCGAAGCTCATTTGCAATGCATATTAAAGGCTGGACGCCCTGCCGGCTCATTTTAGCTGAGTGTCCCCTAAACTCCTTCATTCTGACCGGGACAATGAGCTCAGGACTGAAGCTTTAGACCACATAACTGTGGTGATCCGTTCAAAATGAATCGAAATCGCTACACGCTTCAGGAGCCGGATGTCAAAGAGTATCTGGTGAAGGGAGACAGGTTCACAAAATGGAAAGAAGTAAGTCAGAATCAGGACTCATATAAACACATGAGATTTGAGTCCGTATTGGTAGCTGGATTCATATTTGACTGTGCAACAGGTGCTTTTGCTCCTGATACTGATAATAACATGAAAAATAGATAAAAAGACGTGATTATCATGGGACATTACTGATTTTATGGGGAATATTTGTCAGTGGCCTCTTTGATGAGTTAAATTTAAGTTTCTAGTCCATTTCTGATGTTTTTATACCTTATTTGTATAATATCGAGAGATATTTTATGGTTTTATGATAAAAACTCCTGACAGGACTCCAAGAAAACCATACCGGTCACCATGAAGATGGATCCGAAAGGATTTTACCTTTACTGGATCAATCAGAGCAAGGTACGAAAGGAAGTTTTTCTGCTGCTTCTACCAAAATATAAATAAATTATATATATATATATATATATATATAAGTCTTTATTGTAAGATCTTTGTGTCACTACTATATATAAATAACAATCCATCTATTCACTTCTTACATTTGTGCATTTTCATTTTTTAATTATTAGTGTTTATATTATATTAGTATATAGTATATCATTTGTAATTTGTAAACCTTTCTGTCAGCTGAAGCAAAATATACTAAATTATTACTTGAAATGCCTCTTACACTCATGTTATGGTACAGTGATGGTACGTTTTTGTAATTTTAACATTTACTATGATACAGCGTGATATAGTATGATACAATATTTATGTACCACATATTTACATGACCATACTACCATGATACATGTCCAAAAACAACAATAATATCATATAAAGTGTCCAACCATGATAGACTCATCTAATGTCTAATTGCCAAATGTGTATTAATTTAATTTAATTTTATTTTATTTTATTTTATTTTATTTTATTTTATTTTATTTTTTTAAATGTAAAATGTAACATGATGTGTTTATTTATTCTTTTTCTATTTTATTTTAGTTTTCATTTAGTTTTAGTTTGTTACTTTATTACTTCAAGTTGAACTAAATGAAAAATAGAAACATCATCTTGGGAACTAGCTGAAATAAAATAAAATAAGTTGAAGTTTTGTTTTGTTTTATTTTATTTTCGGTTAACCTTTATTTTATATCAGGTATCAAGATTTTATGTTTTGGGGAATTTTAATAATGTTTATTTGGCATTCACAATCACAAAATCACACCAAGTATTTGCGGCACCATTATGAATGCCAGTGGGAAGTGATTTCCTCTATTAGCAGAAAATATCATAATTTGATCATGTAATGATTATGTATATATTTTCCATTTGAAATATATTAGATTCATTTTGCAAAGCCCTGCCTGTTCTGAGAGTAGCATCATCCAAACATAATATTCATAAGAGCTGCAGGCCTTCAGCGTGTGTGTGTGTGTGTGTGAATATTGATTTGTGCTGATGAAGGTTTGCAGTGTGTCAGATCTCAAATCTCTTTCAGCTTCTTCTGTGGGCAGAGGAACATTCGGAGCTGCTGGATAAAAACACGGCATATTGTGTGACAGACAGACATGCAGACAGATCGAGCTCATAATCATCAGCTTTATGTTTTTATACATTTGGGAGTCAATACACATCCAGGCCCAAAATCAAATTTTAGTTTATGTATATGGATATGTATAATTATATACATATAATATATATATGTATTATATATATACAATAGTTGTCGTAGAGTACAAAAATTAAGTGAAAGCCAAATAAAAATAAATAAATGCACAACACAATTTCACACACACACACACACACACACACATATATAAATATATAAGTATATTAGTGCTGTCAATTAATCGCATCCAAAATAAAAGTATTTCTTTCGAAATACTTTTATTTTAACTAGTTGAACAACCGAAATGTTGTATCCTGTTCTATGCATTATCCGTGATGTCATATCCTGTGTCTCTCCGTCCCACAGGAAACAGAGTTTTTGGATATCGCCACCATCAGGGACACAAGAGCAGGAAAATATGCCAAACTCCCTAAAGTATGTGCCCTATCCATGTTATATAATGTGTTTTTTTGTTGCGTAACTCGACTGAACAGACCTGCCGGCCTTCACACGAGTGTCAGGGTTTGACTTCACTGTTGCATTCGAGCATTTGTGTGAATTTGCCTTGCAAACAGCAGCATTCAGCAGAAACATCCAGCAATCACATCAGCCACAGTCAAGCCATGTTCACATCCAACAACCACAGCAGCTACTGACATACAGAAATCATTTTTACATTTCTGCATTTAGCAGACACATTATCCAAAGCCTCTCGCATCAGACAAACATTTTTGACATAAAGTACTATTATATAGGATGTCATTGAGATTTATGTTGTATTTGACATATACATTTTTCTGTATAAATAAATTGGTGTTCTTTGTCTCTCCACACACACACAGCTGTTGACCTCGTGTTTCTCCCGTCACACATTTGCATGAATCCGGATTTGTTTGCCGGTCTGGGTTGTTCTTGTTGATGGGTCATGTATGGAAAGCAGACGTCATGGATGAGATGTTTAAACTTTCTGGAGCTTTCCCTTTTAAACGTCACCTGCTTTAACATTTTGATGTTTGCTTTGGTGACTTTCAGAAATCTGAAGTGTTGTTTTAGTGTTCAGGTGTTTTTTAGACATTGTTTCATATTCTCAAGCAATTTTCTTCCTCTTTTAGCATCCGAAGGTTCGTAACGTCTTCAACATGGACTTCCCTGACAGCCATCATCTGGCCAAAGCACTGACCATCGTCACAGGAGCGGACACCGTCAACCTCACCTATCACAACTTCTTCGCTGCTAAAGAAGTGTCTCAGGTGTTTCATATTGAACATTATCACATACTTCCAATACATTTGATGGATAGATAGATAGATAGATAGATAGATAGATAGATAGATAGATAGATCTCTCAATGGTCTGTCGTTCTCTGGAGTGTTGAACGAGTGCAGCCACACGTTTATCAGCACTAATGTTCCATTCAAAGCAGCCGCTGGTCTTTGTGGTTCAGAAATGGGGTTTATGAGTTTATGATTTTCATATCCTGCCACTAATAAGCTGCAGTGCAGATCATTTCTCTGAGCCTCGAAGCACCGAGGTTCATCATACGCCCTCTGGTGGAGGAATGCATTATAAACAGGCTGGGTTTGTTATTAGTGCCGTCTCTTCAGTCTAGCAACAGTTTTCTTATTGATTTGAATCAGAATCAGCAGTGTCTCACTAATGGGTGGCATTAGAATGAGAGTCTAAAGGAAAATGATTCATCAGTTAATGTCTGGAGAAGACAAATGCTGAAACAAATCCATCAAGATGTTTTTATATGAAACATAAAATATTAAAAAAGTGTTCTGGTCTGAATCAGGAGAGAAATCTGCACGGATCAAGCAGTGTTTAGAAACCAAAACAGCTCTAAACAAAGATGCGGCTGGATTCTGATGTGAGAGACAACAGGAGATGGACTTTTCCACTGGAGGAAGAGTTATTATGGACTAATATTTTAGATACTTAATGATGTATTTGTTTCTTACTGGAGAGCGTGGTTTATTGTGATGTTAGGACTCTCATTCTGACGGCAGAGGATCATTTTCAGACAATCATGTTCTTCTAATCTAAGTTTGTTTTTGGCACAGATGTGGGCAGATGACATCCTGGCTATAGCGTATAACACACTGAGAACAAACGCCTGCAGACAGGTCTTCCTGGACAAAGTGTGAGGATTCGTGCGGTCAATTTCAAACGAGTTCATGGCTACTGTATATTGATTTCTATTCCCCATATACATCTAATCATTTTCTTGTTTGTCTTCTTTATAGGTATGTCCGCCTCTCATTGCAAACCAACAAAGATGGAAAAATCCCTGTTAAAAAGTATGAAAAACATAACTAACAATCAGAAATGTTTCTTGAGCAGCAAATCAGCATTAGAATGATTTCTGAAGATCATGTGATACTGAAGATTCACTGAAAATGGATCAAAATATTCACATCGTTTTTTTATTCTGTAAACTCAGTGCTTAATTTGTGGCGGAATAATGTTTCAATTGATTGAATTCAATTCAAAGATCTTCTATAATGATCTTAATCTTTCATCTCAGCATCTTTAAGATGTTTCCAGCAGACAAGAAAAGAGTGGAAGCTGCTCTGACTGCAGCAAACCTCCCGAAGGGAAAGGTGTGTGTGTGTGTGTGTGTGTGTGTGTTATGTCTGTTTATGAGTGTGTTTATGCAGTGTTTGACCATCGGTCTTCTTGTGTTGTTAGTTTGACACCATTAAGCCTGATGTGTTCACTGAAGCGGCCTACAAGACCTTCATCCTGAACCTCTGTCCCAGGCCAGAAATCAATGATATCTTCACGTCTTTGTGAGTGAATGCAGTCTGTATGTATGCATGAGTTCATTAATGATCGTGAATCAGTGTTTGATCGTGACCTCTGTAGCACCAAGGGAAAGGGCTTCATGACGAAGGAGATGCTGACCAAGTTTCTGAACGAGAAACAGCGAGATACCCGTCTCAATGAGGAGCTCTTTCCACTCATCAGAATCGAGCAGGTGAAGAATCTCATCGACAAATACGAGCCCAGCTCGTCCAACGCCAGCCGCGGTGAGATCAGTTTAACAATTCCTTTTTTTACAATAAATATATCTAAAAATGCAAGGGGAATTAGTATTATTGATTTAATTAATCATTTATTTCGTATTTGTATATATTTGCATTTGTATATATATACTTTTTTTTTTTTTTTTTTACTTTTATTTATTTTTATTTTGATGTGTTTTTAGTTTGTTTGTTTGTTTGTTTTGGGGACTTTTTCCTTTAGCTTAAATTTTTTATAAACAAATAAATTATTTTCTTTCTGGTTCTAGTTTTTGTATTTTTATGCATTTAATGTATCTTTCATTAAAATTATTATTCTTAGGTTTATAAAATTCTTAGAGTGATGGATTTATGACCCACTGTGTAGATCCACTTATAAAATTCAATAAAATAAAATGTTATTTTATTTCAAAATTTAAAATCTAAAATCTAAATATAATTTAAAATATTTCTAAAAATGATAAAATAGTATATAATAAAAACAACAACAACAACATAATATTAATAAAAAACACATAAATGTAAAGAATATATTCAAAAAATACAATAAATTAATTAATCGATATAACTTTAAAAATAACCATGTGTTTCTGAACCTGTCTGAACAGAAGGCTGTATATTTGTGTTTTTGCTGCTGCAGGTCAGATTTCTCCAGAAGGTTTGATGTTTTACCTGATGGGATCTGAGACATCAGTGGTGAAACTGGACAAACTGGCCCAGAGTCATGATATGACCCAACCAATCCCGCATTACTTCGTCAAATCCTCCCACAACACCTATCTCACAGGTGAGGGGAAAACGAAACGGATTTTAGAAAGGGACCTCGTCTCGGTACATGAGCGCACAGAAACAGCTGAGCCCTCTTTCGTGCCTGAATGGCCTAATGATGCTAAAAAATACCGCTTTGATCACAGAAATAAATTATATTTAAAGTACTTTAAATTATAATAATATTTCTTAAATTCACAGTTTTAGATACAGCATTGATGAGCATAAAAATCTTTCTTAAAACACAATAAAGTGCCCCTATGATGGATTATCAGAGGTTCATATTTTGGCTTTGAGAGTCAACAGGTTGACATGCATGCAAGGTCATGCAAACATTTTCATTTTCTTATAATACGCATTTATTTTTACTGTATTTCTTCAACGAATGTTCAATGATTCATTTTTCCAAACTCCAGTGATTGGTTGAATCATTTAAAGCAGTGTTTTTGAGCTTTTAATGCTCCAAAAGCGACACCTAGTGGTGAAGAATGAATTTACATTTTTATTCATGTTAATGATTCATTTTGAAGTCAACATCAAATGACTCGAGACTTGTTTTAAAAACGACTTGATTCAATGATTCAGAGTCAACTCTTTCTTTCGAGAGACAGTTACTGTATACATGGTGCACTTTTCAGATGTCAAACGTTGCAGGATGTTTTCATTCACTTTGATTTTCAGCGGGGCAGCTGACGGGCGTCTCGTCTCCGGAGATGTACCGGCAGTGTCTCCTCGCCGGTTGCCGCTGTCTGGAGCTCGACTGCTGGAAGGGCAAACCGCCAGATGAAGAGCCAATCATCACCCACGGCTTCACCATGACAACCGAGATCCTCTTCAAGGTCGGTTCCTCCAATCAGAGCTCTTTCAGCCTCGCTGTGATTATGGGATGCGCAGCGGAGGCTCATTATAATCAAGCTACATTTGACAGAAATCAAAACAACTTACTACTGCAGATTATTAATCCTTTAATGATTTCCTGAATCAAAACATATGTATAAATAACCGCAGGAAACGTTATTTATTAAATAGCGCTTACGATGAAAATAACATACTTTAAAGGAATATAATTAAGTGCAAAATGAGTTTTTGACTGTCAAATTTACTAAATGTTAACTGCAATTAATATTTGTTTAAATTGGTATTAAATGCATTAAATAAACTTTTATGTCTTTTTTTTTTTGTTACTTAACTGACATTTCATTTTATTAATATTATAATAATAATTTAAGATTTGAAGTGCACATTCACAATGATCAAAGCTCACTTCTTTTTTTACAAAGACGAGGATTAAAATGCTCTTTCTTTATGACTTTAGGATGTGATTGAAGCGATCGCTGAGAGCGCCTTTAAAACCTCCAAGTATCCAGTTGTCCTCTCGTTTGAGAACCACGTTGATTCGTAAGACGTATTTTGCTCCTGGTGCTGCTGGTTGGATGCTGTGATGTTTCTGATATGATATGAATGAGATCTTGTGTGTGTTTCAGAGTGAAGCAGCAGGAGAAGATGGCCAACTACTGCAGGACGATCTTTGGAGATGCTCTGCTTGTTGATGTGCTGGAAAAATACCCCGTGAGTTCAGACGTGCTGATGATTTTATTGGATTCAGATTAGTGCTAGTATATATTTATATATACTGTATATATAAATAAAGTACAAACACATGCATGTATCTACTTAAGAGAAATGCTTGTGTGTGTATATATATATATATAATGTAAATTATATGACTATAAGTTAGTGCAGTCAAATGATCAATCATGATTAATCACATCCAAAATAAAAGTTTGTTTACATATTATATGTATTTGTATTTATTATGCATATAGAAATAGCCGCACATGTATGTATTTAAAGAAAATATGTTAAATACATATAAAGGTATAAATGTATGTACATATAAATATTTACACAATATATGTGTGTGTTTATTAGTGCTGCCAAACGATAAATCGTATTTGTGTATTCTGTATAGGTTTATTATGTATATATAATTACAAACACATGCATGTATACATTTAATAAAATTATCTTACATAAAATATATTAATATATAATACCAAATATAAGAAATACTTTCTAAAAATATATACTGTATTTGTGTGTTTTAATATATACATAATAAACATATATTATCTAAAGAAAGACTTATATTTTGGATACGATTAATCACAATTAAACATTTGACAGCACTAGTGTTTCTATACAGATAAACACAGTACACATGCATATATTGTGTAAACCAAAACGTTTATTTTGGATGTGATCTATAATTTGACGGAACTAATACAAAGCGTTCGTTAGTCATCGTTGTTTTTAAATTAAACATTCACAAAAACAAAAGTTGTTTGTTTTTTTGAACAGTTGTGCTTTAATAAATAGATTTGAACAAAGATGAATAAATACTGCATGTTAATGTTGCTGCATTAGCAAGCACTAACTAATGGGACCTTATTGTAAAATGTTAATATATTGATTATATTGCACGCTGCTGGTAGTAATTATCTCAACTAATCTTCCAGTTGAAGCCAGGTTACACGGTGCCGAGTCCATCCGAGCTGATGGGTAAAATACTGATCAAGAACAAGAAAAGCAGCGCTCCTGCCAGCAAACCAGAACAGCCCAAGAAAGCACCCGGTCCAGAGCAAACAAACGGAGCTGTGGACAACGCTGAGTCTAACCAACCCGCCGACCCTAACCAACCCGCTCCAGCTAACCCAGAGGCCAGTGACCCGCCACATACAACCGGTGAGTTTATCTACTAGCCAGTCCTCAAACTAGTCTGCAGTGTCCGTGGACTGAAAATAACAGTATTTTGTGTCTAACCGATCCAGATGAGCATCATGAAGAGCATGATGACCACGATGAGCAGGACGAAGAGAAGATGAAGAACTCTGATGAGGTGAAGTAGATATTATATACACAGAGAATAACGATTCTTTACAGCGATGCCATAGGAGAAGCGTTCAGTCAAAGATTCCTCATAGAACCATCTCTTTATAATCTGAAGAAACGTCTTTTACCACAAAGAACCTATAAGGTCCTTCAGATGTTGAAGCTTCTTTATGGAACGTTCTTTATTTTTTAGATAAAAAATGATTTTTATGGCAGCACCTTTATTTATTATTGGCTTCTTTTAAGGAACTTTGATAGTTGATAAATGTAAGATTAAAGGTTCAAATTCAGAACATTTTAAAACCTAATGAAGTCTCTTCTGCTCACAAGGTTGTGTTTATTTGATCAAAAATATAGTAAAAATTGTGAAATATTATTATGATATATAATCACTGTTTTAAATGTGAGCACATGTTAAAATGTAATTTATTTCTGTGATGTTCAGCTGAATTTTCAGCATCATTACTCCAGTCTTCAGTGTCACATGATCTTCAGAAATCATTTGAATGATTATTAAACATTTCTGATTATTATCAATGCCGAACACAGTTGTGTATTTTTCAGAAATCTTCCATGCATAGAAAGTTCAAAAGAACAGCAACTATTTTGTTTTTTTTTTATTATGAATTTTATCATGCATTTACTGACACTTGCTGCATCCTTGCTGAATAAAATAACTGAAGGAATATATATCTTTTTTTGAAGAGTAGTGCATGCTGCAGTAAATCTCTCCATGTACTGTAGTAAAGACACTCCATTTTGCCTTTTATAAGTAAATGTTCATTAAAAATACAATGACTTCTCTGTTTGTAATCAGCATTAATTGTGTCTACGTTATTTGTCATTTCCTCTCAGGGAACCGCTGGACAGGAAGTGACTGCGTACGAGGAGATGTCTGCTCTGGTCAACTACGTACAGCCCAACAAATTCATCTCTTTTGAGAACGCAGCCAGTGAGTTCACGCTCATATGTGTGAGATAATTACATAATAAAAGCACCTGAATCTCTGGGGCTATATTACACAATAAATATAGCGAGTATTTTGGGGTAAATTATTCCCATTAGCTACAATTATGCTAATTTAAATGTATAAAACAATAAAATATAGTGAAATTATTTAAATTTCACCCTTATGATGGCATAGCAACACTTTTACCAATAGTTTCTTCGTTAACATTTGTGATTATATTAGCGAACATGAACTGCAGAGAGCAGTATATTTTATTTATTGATTTTTGTGTTTACATTTGATTTATATTGTATGCATTTATCAGTTCAAGTATTCTATTATCATCTCAAGCATTAGCTCAGGCTTCAAGTTATGTCAAAATTAAAGTTTGATAAAATAAAGACATTAAATAAATTTTAAAAGTAATGTGAAAAAATATATATATTATTTATTTTTCTTAAATGCAAATTTTTTTAAATAAATATTTCAATTGTTTGTATTAGATTTTTACGCTGTTATTTAATAATAATAATTCACCCAATAATAATTCAATCATAAAAATAAAAGTGTGATGGTTTAATGATTAAAATAAATAAATGAAGACAGCCACATTAATTAATATAGCAAAATATAAAAATTAAATAATTAATTTTATTAATATATATATATATATATATATAATATTCCATTTGTAATTTTATAGTGAAATATTACAATAATAATATTGTATATATAGTTGTTTATTATTATTATTCATATATGTATTTATGTGTGTGTGTGTGTGTGTGTGTGTGTGTGTGTGTATATATATATAGATATATTTGCTTCCTGTCCCATGATGCCTGTACACTGCCGACACATCTCTAAACTTGTAAAAAACATTTTACTCTGGAATGTTTTCACATTTGATTCTGTCCCAATTTAGAAAAGAACAAGAGTTTTGTCATCTCTTCCTTCGTGGAAACTAAAGGAGAGAGTCTGATCGCTAAGAACGCTGTGGACTGGGTTGAGTATCCTTTTCTCTCACATTCACTCTCAGTTAGACAGGGTTGTTCAGGGTTTTCTGGTGTTTGTATGTCCGTGTTATCCTGAACTAATGAGTATAGATATAATAAGAGGCAGATGAGCCGTATCTACCCTAAAGGAACCCGCGTGGACTCTTCAAACTACAGTCCTCAGCCCTTCTGGACCGCCGGCTGCCAGTTTGTGGCGCTCAACTACCAGACTATGGGTGAGACGAGACAAATCACAGCAAACACTGGCAGTTTGTGTCCATAAAATAACTTCTTCTGGTGAAAATAGGCAAGAATGTCAATACATTTGCACTGCATTTCGCAAAACTGGGGTTCTTTATTAAATAATTAAAATGCAGAATTAAATTATTTTAAATAACTACTAAAAACACACATTCACTCAAGTGTAAAATGTTTAATGTTGTAATATGTAAATCTGTGCATTACAGCTGTCCTGTGGCTGTTTCTGTGTTTTGATGCTATGATGTGTGTGTGTGTGTGATGCTGTAGATTTCCCCATGCAGCTCAACATGGCTCTGTTTGAGTTTAACGGCAGGACAGGGTACCTCCTCAAACATGACGTGGTCCGTCGCAGCGACAAGAAGTTCGATCCCTTCACCGACAGGATAGACACCATTATCGCCAGCACTCTCAGCATTAAGGTAATGCAGTGGGACATATATAGAAGAACAGCTCTATAACAATGCATTCGGCTGATATCAGATGTGTGTATGACATAACACATATGAATAGTGCATATGCACAAGTCAATCTGATATTTTTTTTATTGCATTGTATAGGTTTCTATGTAAGTACTGGTACTTCTGAATGTGTTGAGACTGGAATTAAATGCAGTTGAACATATGAACATATACTTTGTGTGGAGAGCATTCACTCATTATTATCTCGTTTATCATATATATATATATATATATATATATATATATATATAGTGTGAGTGTGTGTGTGTGTGTGTGTGTGTGTGTGTGTGTGTGTGTGTATATATATATATATATATATATATGTGTGTGTGTGTGTGTGTGTTTGTGTGTATTTTACAGTGCAATTATAAAGTAGTAATAAAAGGTAATTATTAAATCACAAAAATAAATAAGAAAAAATAATAAATGTAATTTATTTATTAATAATATATTTTTTATTTATAATAATAATATTTATTTATTTATTTATTTATTTATTTATTATTAATAACTTAATTTATTTTTGTAATATTATATTCTTTTTTTACAACAGTAGTAAAGCAGCAAAATATAATTAGTAATAATAGTAATATTTAATTATTATTAGTATTAGCATAAGCATTATTAATTTCATTTTTATCCAATCTTTACATTAAAAAAAAAAACACTTTGGGAACTAACAAATAATGTATGGAAATCCTGAGGAATGTCTTTGTTCTATTTTGTTATTATTATTTTATTTGTTATTATTTACTTTTTATATTTTTTTATGTTTTATTTAAGCAGATAAGTTGCTACAATGCACTATATGTATGTGCAGTGAATATCTTCACATCTGATTTGATCTCATCTTTCTTTGTACATGTGATTGGGATCTGTACCCTGTGTTCAGATTTACTCCGGTCAGTTCCTGTCGGATAAGAACGTGAAAACCGGAGTGGAGGTGGAGCTCATCGGTTTGCCCAAAGACCCCAAACGCAAATACCGCACCAAATGGAGCACGACGCCCAACGGCATCAACCCCGACTGGAACGAGGAGCCTTTCGTCTTCGAGAAGGTCAGACCCCACGCCTCTCGTATCACCCGCTGTGTTTGAGCTGCTCAGAGGCTGAAGTGTGTGTGATGTTGAGCAGATCTTGCTGCCGGAGATGGCCTACCTCAGACTCGTGGTTCAGGAGGAGGGCGGCAAGTTCTTGGGTCACCGAATCATCCCTCTGGACGCTCTACAGACAGGTGAGACCCGCTCAATACATGTGAGTCTGGATCACAGAAGCAGTCACCAGCAGCACAGGTGTATTTATAACAACAGCCAACACTGTATGGCTCAAAATTATCCATTTTTCTTTTGTGCAAAAAATCATTAGGATATTAAGTATCCACTTTTATTTGTATTAGTGCTGCTTGTACTAGTGTGTTTTGTATATTTATTATTTATTAACACTTTTCACCGTCCATTCTGAAAGCACTTAGTCATCTTTAACGCAGACGTACATTCTTCCATCACCAAGAACTGTTTACAATTCAAAGCCATGTCTTCAAGCCAATTTCTAGCTATAGTCTTTTATGCCAATCTTAAATAATCTAAATATCAATGACATTATTGTGACTGGTTCTGTGGTCATGGTTTTTTTATATTGGAAAAAAGTGAGTTTGTGAACTGCTGATGTTCGCAGGTTTCCAGCACATCTGTCTGCGCAGCGAGAGCAACATGCCGCTCACGCTGCCGTCTCTGTTCGTTCACATCGAGGTGAAGGACTACATCCCCGCTGCCTTCGCCGGTACTGACCCACAAACCTACAGTAACACGCTCTCATCCAACACCACATCAAATAACCTCTCAATCATTGTGTTTCTGATAGATTTCTCCGATGCACTTTTCAATCCTGTGAAGACTTCAAAGCCACCGAAGACTGAGGTAGAACTAAATGCACAGATAATAACAGATGCTCTCCAAAGGCATTAGTGCACTACTGAGTCAAGCAGCTTCTTTGGGGTGACCTGCTATGTACAAATATAAAGAGTCTCCTATAAAAACTACAATATAAAGCCAATCTGTGTGTGTTTACTATAGTAAATGAATATACACACTATAGATAGATAATAGATATTTAAAAAAAAAATAATAATAATAAAACTCACAAAAACACACTAGAGATTTACTAAATGTTTAACTAATTAAAATAATAATATAAAATCTAAATCATACCGAAATAACATTGATAACTTCCACAGTAATTATAGTTAACTAAATTTAAACCTTTTCATAAGCTTTTAAATAAACATTAGCAGAAATGACAAAAAAAAAAAGTTTATCATTTATCATCAACATTTATCATTAATGTTTATTTTAAGTAAAAAAAATATGTATATACAAATGATAAAAAGATACAAAAAATACTAATACTAATTAATTTATAAAATATTAAAATAACTCAAACAAAAATGTATCAATAACAATACAAATAAATAAAGAATGTTTAGATATTTAAGATATAAAAGTAATAAAAAATATTAAAACAACCTGGTGAACCTGAGGGATATTAAAATAATACTGATAACAACCTCTGAACCGCATAATTGACTATTAACTGAGATAATTGTAATTGTGAAAGATTAAATATTTGACAGACATGAATGAACTTATTTGTTGGTTACCATGTAAAAAGTGTGATGTGTAGAATCATTCAGTCATTATTATTGTCCTGTGCTTGTTGTCAGGCTCCTGATCACTTACTGTAACTCTTACTGTACTCTCGTCTTCAGAGTTTAACATATGTGTGTGAATATGAGTTACCTCTCGCTGATGGAGCTGCTCCTGCAGCTGTCGCAGGTAAATAACACACCACTCACAGATGGAAAATATATATTTATATATACAGGATATTTTACATAAATGTAATGTAAATGTCTTTTAAGTATTTTTAATTAGTTCTTTATTTTATATTTTTAATCAGCTTTTAGTTTACTTTTGCACATTTCAGTTTTAATCTTTCATAATTTCGTCAGAATTTTTATATTTTGCATGTGCATTTGCCATTTTTCATTATTATTATTATCTTTTTAAGTGAGCAAAATAACAACACTACCGTTTAATTTAGAACTACACCTAAAACTGATGAGGTTCTAATTCATTGAATTTGTTTTATAATTGATGAATTCTGCATCATTTACAATTTAATTGCTTTGAAAAAAGTCAGAGTTATACAGTATAAATATATATAAATACACACATATTAAGTATCATGCATGGTAACTGTATCTGATACCATCACTGTAAAGATTTGTACATATTTATTGAATTGCAATGCATGATCATTCATCCTCGTCTATCTGTCTATGTTTCTATAATATAATAAGAACCGAAGGCTGCAGAGGAAGCCCCAGCATCATCAGAGACTCCAGCAGAGGGCGACGCTGCACCTCCAGCAGAACAGACTCCAGCACCAGAACCTGAACCTGAACCAAAACCAGAGGAGAAACCTGAGCCAGAACCCGAACCTGAGCCCAAACCAGAGGAAAAACCAGAACCTGAGCCCGAAGCCAAGCCAGAGGAGAAAACTGAACCAGACCCTGAACCAAAATCAGAAGAAAACCCAGAAGCTGATGCAGATGCTGTCGTCACGGAAACCAAAGAATCCGGTGAAGAAAGCCCATCTGATCCATCAGGTGACCTGCGCCTGTCACATCACACTCGTTACATCAGCTTGAATATATTTACCATCAAAATACAGAGAACTATCATCAAAATATTCATTTCAATAAAGATTAAAGCCTAATTTTATAATTAATAAAAAATTACTTACTTTTTCTTATTTGTAATATTTCTAGTCCTTCAAGAAATACTCTTAAAAAGGTTTTTATAATTAAAAACCTTTTATCATTTTATTGTTAAAATACACATATTTACCCACACCCGTGTAAATAAATATAAACATATATATATATATATATATATGTGTGTGTGTGTGTGTGTGTATTAGTGCTGTCAAACAATTAATTGTGATTAATCATGTCCAAAAAGTTTTTGTTTACATAAAATATTTGTGTATATTGTGTATATTTATTTTGTATAAATAAATACAGCATATATTTTGAAAAAAACTTGTATTCGCATGTATATATTTATATTCATAAAATGTACATAATATAGAAATATATTTAATATTCAAATGTAACATATTTTTAATAAATATATACATACATGTGTGTATTTATGTAAACAAAAAGTATTTTATTTTGGATGTGATTAATTGTTTGACAGCACTAATATATATATATAAATATATATATATATATATATATATATAATGTCTAAGAAAATGTGTCAATGCCTTGCATCTTAGAAACATTAAAACTGTCTTGAGTCTGATTGATGGGGTTGTTTCCAGATATAACCACAGTGACCTGTGAAGAACTGCAGCAGCACAAGAACTTCCTGAAAGTCACCAAGAAACAGGAGAAAGACCTGAAAGACATGGAGAAGAAGTTTCAGAAGAAACGAGAAGAACTGATTCAGAAATACAGCGACCAGTTCAAAGCCCTGAAGAAGAAGAACGCCGGCAAGAAGTAAACACAGAATTAAGTTTCAGTATCATTTTTATTAGTTTTTGATTTTAAAATATTCATTTTTCTCATACTTTTAGTACTTCTAGTATAGCATCTCTAATATTCATTTAAGAGAATAGAACTTTCCTTTTAGAAGTTTTTCATTTAATATTTAGTTTCCATTTCAGCTTTATTTCAATTAAAGAAAAGTATTTCAACAGGTTTAGTTTTAGTTAACAGTGTGCAATACTAGTGATCTGCTGGTTCTGTCTTACTGTAGGTTACTGGTGGTCTTGATGTGAAACAGCTTGAACTGGGAAGTCTTGCTGGTTAAACTAGCAGAGATGTTTAGTGTGCATCTGCTTTTTGAGCTTGGAAATGCTTCTGTTTGATGTTTATTTTCTTTGAGACCTGTGTTGATCTCTGGTTTGTGTCCATGTGACTGTCCAGGGCTGGAGATGATCCAGGTGACCAGATGAATGAACTCAAGCAGAAGCTGAAGTCGGAGCTCAGGGCTCTGCTGGTGGAGCAACACGACCAAATCAAGAAGAAGAAAGAACAAAACAACACTGAGGTACACTAATGACCGACGACCTTGGTGAGGTGTTTTACGAGTCACGCTGTGAGACTGTGACCTACATTACAGCGTCAGAACTCCAGCAGAGCCTGAACTTCATCACAAAGACCGTCGGCCATCAGAGAGTGTTTTTTTTTAAATATTCTGCTTCTGATTTTGATGCGTAGTGTAAATCCACTATCAAACATCTAGAAAATTATTGTTTCTAATCAAAACATGATTGGAGTGAAGGCTTTTACTGGCCTAAGCATTTCAATTAGGCTAATAATACTATTATTTTAATTTATTCTTGTTTGTTTTTGGCCCTACTGAGCGTTTCAATGAGCCAAAGAGCTTCACTGTCCTGCACTGTTCCCTCTGGCCGTGACCCAGCACTCTTTCAGGTATTGATTAGCCATCAGCACTCTGCTGCTCTGTGTAGTCAGTTGATCTGCATAGATCAGGGGTCAATCATGTCCCGTACTGGGAGAGTAAACCTGACCGGACCCTCGACAGCCTCTTACACTCTTATCGACCACAGTCACCTCTGAACGGATCTGTGCCTGCGCTCCGAGGAAAGACAAAACCTCCTGCCGATACAGTATTTAATCAGTCATGATCTGGTTCTGGAGCCCCTGTGATGTGATGAAAGCGCTAACACTAAGTATTAAAGTTCAGGATGTGCGTCCTCCGGCAGCGTTTGTGCTTCAAACATGAATAATTGCCCAAATCGTGCGAGACACCCTAGCAACCACTTATCAATACTCTAAAGAACAATGCTCTAAAACACTCTAAACACCACAAAGTAACTCCTTACAATACTAAGAACAGCCTGGCAACCCCATAACAACACGCTAAAGATCACTCAGATAATAGCAAACGCATAGTAACGCTCTAAAACCCTCAGAACAACATAGCAACCACACAGCAAAACTCTAAACACTCGGAATACCCTAGCAACCACATACTGTAGCAACACTCTGAAACACCTCAACCAACTTAAAACATTAACAAAAAACTGGCAATCACATAGCAACACTCTAAAATACCCCCAAAACACATGGTGACAGTCTAAAATACCAAGAATAACCTAGCAACTGCATAGCAACAGTCTTAAAACATGAGTCACATTTTCCTAAGTGATCCTTTGCACCATTTTTACCTGCAGGAAGCAGGTGCTAGAGATTTCTTTCTTGGAAGTGACAGGAAGTGCTTGTATTCATTTCCTTTTAAGTGGCAGTGCAGCAGAGCTCAGAGCGAGGGCCAGCTGGTGCGTTCTGTTCTGATATGTGTAAGTGACACTTCCTGTGTTCTCTCCTGTATTTCCTGTTTGATAGCGTTTGACCAAACTCCTGGAAATGGCCACAGAGAAGCACTGCAGTGAGACCAAGGCACTCAACAGGTGTGTGTGTTTGTGTGTCGGGGGTGTGTGTTTGTGAGTGTGTATGTGTATCTGTTTGTCTAAACACACAGGTGTGTGTGTGTGTTTGTTTGTTTGCCTGCGTGTGAGGGTGTGTGTTTGTGTGTGTTTCAGTGCACTTGACCTTTTGAAACAAGAGAAATACAAAACAAAATGCAAGAAAGAGCGAGTGTAAGATGAATCACTGAGTGCTGCGAGGTTTGAGTGTTTTAATTCATCTAATGCATCAGAGCTGCAGTGTGAGAGTGTGTTTGCCTTGGGATTCATAACAAGGTTTCACGGCTAACGACACCAGGGGCCGGTGACCTTTTCTACATGGAGCGCAGTTTGTTTGTTAATTATTCAGTTAATTATTATTGTTTTGAGAGCAGAAGCAGAGTAAATGAATGCTGTAAGCGTGAGTGGGACTGATCACATCGGTTTGCACAAACCACAGACAGAAACAAAACTAGTCTGCATGGTTAAGCTTTTAATAAATAAAACAGCTCATATGAGGAACGACTGCTGTGTGAGATTATTTAAATATTTCTAATATAAACAACTATATTATATAAAATGAGTGTAATGTTCATGATATCTCTAACTCTTACAATAGTTTTTTTCTTTTTCAGTGAGCCCAAGAAGAAAGACAAGTAAGTGTTTTTTTTTTACATAACATTTTTTAATGAAAATAAATAATAGTAAATCAATCAAACAAAACACTTGCTAATAATTAATTTTAAATCCTTAAAAAAACTTATACCTAATAAACATAAAATTAATATAAATAATTATATTAATGGTTTTGAAAGTTTTAATTAATAAATAATACATGTAATTAGTTATGTAATCGGTTAAAAAATAAAATAAAAATATGAAGCCAAAATTGGTCATTTTAAATGACAAAATAAAACCCTTACTAATAATTAAATTAATAAAAATAATAATAATAATAATAAAACATTAAAATGAATAAATATTTGTTAAAAACAAAGTGGCTTAATTTGATTTTTTTTTTTAAATACACTAAAACTGAAAAATTGTAAAATATTATTGCAATTTAAAATAACTGGTTTTCATGTGAATATATGTTCAAATGTAATTTATTTCTGTGATCAAAGCTGAATTTTCAGCATTAATTCTCCAGTCTTCAGTCTCACATGATCCTTCAGAAATATGCTGTAAAAGTATTCATTAAAAAAATATGTCACATTACACATGATTATTATTGTTTAATGCTCAAATCCTCATGTTCCTCTGTTTCAGAATGAAGAAATGCAAAAGTACGGAGCAGCTTGACAACGATAGCACTCAGGTAAAACAGCACATGAACGCAGACGGAGCACACAAGGGAAAAATAGGCGGATGGCAGCTGAATGAGAAGCACAATTGAGACGAGAGCTGTAACCATGGCGACGGTCCGACACAAAGCCCTGGTTTAGGTTGAATTTTAACAAACGCAGACTTACATGTGCTCTTTCTCTCATATGATGTTTACAGCAGCTGAACGATAGAAACATGACTCACTCACTTCTGTTCACATGCTGCTTCTCCAGATCCATTCACTTTCACTGCTCCATTAATTCTCCATCTCCACTGCCATAACAGAATGTCATTAAAGTTTAAGACGTAAATGTGTTTACAGATGTAGGCCTATTTATAAACAGAGACTCAGAATATACTCGGTGTGACTATACTCTATGTGAACACAAACTCTCAGCTTCATGCGTCATTGCGTTCCTAAATATGGAGAATTGTTGAGTATGAATAAATTATTTAAATCATAAAAAAAATTTAAGACAAAAAACACTTGAAATAAAACACTATTAATTAAATTTGTAAAAATATAACACTCAAAAAAAAGTAATTTTAATAATTAAAAAAATGAATAAATTTGATAAATAAAGTTTAAAATTAAAATAAATATATACATTTAAAATTAAACAAAATTACATTAAAACATTTACTATTAATTCTAATAAAATGTATCATTTAACATGAATACTTTTAAATTAAACGATAAAACATTCACAAATAATTAGTTCAATTATAAAAACAAAAATGAGAATACATTCCCAAAAATAAAAAAAATACTCAAAAAAATACTGGCAATAAATTAAATTCTAAAAATTTTAAATTTAAATAAAACACTAATTATTCATTAAATTACAACATTGTTCCATAAAATAAATACACTTTAAATAAAAATGAACTTAAATTTTTTTTTACTAATAATTAAATTATAGGAGTGTAAAATATTAATAAAAGAAAAACACTTGCTAATAATTATAAAAAATAAATAAAAAAAAACTCCAACATGAAACACTTATTAAAAAAGATAAACTATTTCATTTGTTTACCTGTTATGTGACCGTCATGTGAGAGAACTGTGAATGGGTAAATGTGTTAATAAGGCTGAGAAAAGGTTTTGGAATCCCTGGTCTACAGGAACCAACTGTAAGTTGAGTTCTGCGTGCTTTAAGTACGTTTATGAGGTTTCAGTCCCATCAGGATGTTTTCCAGCACCGAAGCTGCTCAAAGAACCTGGAGTTAAAGTGAAAGGTCACAGAAGTTTATCTCTTCCACTATAATTGAGCTTCAGAAGGGAATGTGTGGAGCTCAACGTGATGTGCAAACAATAGATGCACATGTACTCTCTTTTCTCTTCTGTCTCACTGTCTTACACACACACACACACACACATGTTCATGCACATGACCTGGAGAGCAATGCAACGCTTGCATGCATATTAATGCTCTCCAGAACAGGTAAGTCTGGTGTGATGACCGTGTGATGCTGGCAGACGTGGTCTGAACACGTGTGTGTTCTGATAAGGCATGTAATGTCACACTCTTTCAGTCGGCAGATAACAGCAGTGCTGATGGTTCACCGCAGGAACAGAGTCTGAAGAAGAAACAGGCGTCTACACTGGCCAGCATCAGAGAACTGATCAGTCAGGTACATGCTGCTCATTTCTTCAGAGGAAAACCAGCCTTTTAATTAGGTGACAGCAAGAACATTTTAAATGTTTCAGTTTCCATTTCATTAACTTGATGAAAAGGTAGTAATTAATTAAATCATACAAATGTAAAATCAAAATAAATTAATTATTTAAAAATATAAAACATTGGAAACCATTTATCATAATCATTAATTAAATCTTTAAAATATCAAATTAGTATAATTTATTTAAAGAAATAATCAGCAAGGATGCATTAAATTGCATTATTAAAATTTTTATTGTACTTAAATTTTTTTAAAGGGTATTGAATTATTTTTTAAAGGAAAAATTTTATTGACAAAAAATTGTTTAAAAAAAAATTAAACAAAAGTTACAAAAAATCTGTAATGTTTCTATTTCCATGTCATTGCCTGAAAAGGTAATAACAAATAAATTACAAAAAAAATTAATAATTGATCCTTTTTTGAAAATATTATTATATTATTAATTTTAAATAAACCACTTACTAATAATTAAATCAGAAATATGTCAAATTAAATAAATAGGTATTTTTTAAGAAATTATTTAATGCAGCGATAATGTATGAAATTGCTCAAAGTGTCAGTAAAGACATTTATAATCTTACAAAAGTTAATATTTCAAGTAAATGCTGTTCTTTCTGTGAATCCTAAAAAAAATGAACACATTTCTACAAAAATATTGGGCAGCACAACTGTTTTCAACATTGATTGTAATAATAAATGTTTCTTGAGCAGCAAATTAGTACAAATTCGGAAGGATCATGTGACACTGAAGACTGTAGATGAATGAAGCTGAACATTCAGCTTCGATCACAGAAATAAATGACAGTTTAATGTACAATCACACAGAAAACAGCTACATTAAATCGTAATAATATTTCACAATATTACAGTATTTACAGTATTTTTTATGAGCAGAAGAGACTACTGAGGCTTTTGAGGACTTTGTTAAAATTACATAAAGGGGATTTTATCATAACTAGACTTAATTAAAACCATCAAAATAACTTTCTCTGCCTATTCCCACTGAATATCTGCTTTCACTCAGAAATGTGTCAGATGATGAAAGTTGAACACATTAGCGTGCCGTTTCATTAAGTCAGATTTGACCTATTCTTTACTTCTCATTTCAGGATTTCTGAATTTAATAATGCTGTGATGACTAATAACTGCAAGAGAAGGCAATGACTAATTCAGCGTCTGAATCATGAGCTTTCTGTCTTTATCAGTGAACGCTGCTGTTAATGTTGTTGGAGGAACAGATGTGTGGAGGTGCTACAGTAGTAACACCTGGATTATGAATGACATAATATATATACAGTGAGGTCGATAAGTATTTGATCACCCTGTGATTTTTGCAAGTTTTCTTACTTAGAAATCATGGAGGGGTCTACAATTTTTTAGCATAGGTGCATTTCCACTGTCAGAGACAGAATCTAAAAAGAAAAATCCGGAAATCACAGTGTATGATTTTTTTTTTTAACAATTTATTTGGGAATTACTGTTTCAAATAAGTATATCACAGTGGAAATGCACCTATGCTGAAAATTGTAGAAAATCTAAGTAAGAGAACTTGCAAAATCACAGGGTGATCAAATACTTATTGACCTCCATGTATGTATTTCACTTAGTTGATATAAAGCAAATAAATAAATGGTAAAAATAAATTGCTACTTAAAAATAAAACCAATTTAAAGTAACCTGTTAAAGCTGTTAAAATAAACCTTTTAAAATAATAACGTTTGTAATTATTAATTCAATCATTCAAATGTAGTTGAAAAGAAATAAATAATATAAAAATAATAAACAAGCCCAAATAAAACACTAAAATAAATAATTAAATGTTTCCACATATTTTAATTTCGAGTTAAAGAAAAGCTAATACTTCAATCATAAAAATGTAAAATTACAATAACTTAATATTAAAAATAAACAGTATAAAATGTATACAATGTATAAAATTGGTAATCATAAAAGTTAAAAGAAATAAGTAATATACAAACAATAAACAATCCAAAATAAAAAACTAAAATAAATATTTTTATTTCATTGAGCTGAAGAAAAGCTGAATAAAAATTTAAATTACAATAAGTTAAAATTTAAAATATAAACCATAAAAGTATAAAATTACTAATCATAAAAATGTTAAATTAATTTTAAAACAAACTTTAAAACAAAAACTATCCAAAAACACTGTTCATAATTAATGAAATCATAAATATATAAAATTCAACACATACACAGACACACATATTATTATTATTATTATTTTCTTTCTTTTAAACATTTTTACACATATACAGGTATTTAGCAATATTTTGCATCTTTACTAAGTGCTCAGACTGGGATAGTTTACACAAAAATGAAATTTCGGTCATCATTTACGCACCCTCAAGCTGTTCTAAACCTAAAAGAGTTTCTTGTTTATGTTGAACACAAAGAAGATGGGAAACGTCTAGGTTACTGTTGTAACCCACGTTCCCTGAAGGAGGGAACGGAGACGTTACATATGGGAACTCGCCAGAG
>JAUCMU010000099.1:94091-107772 GCA_032275025.1 Enteromius treurensis
TCGTTACATCGTAAAAAGAATGGCATCTACGCTAATATTAGTCTGTCTCTCTCTTATTCTGTTCCTCAGTCCGTATCGAGAACAGATGGTGTACCAGCACAAAAAGATGATCTTCATCTGAGACAAGAACACCTACAGTAGATGAGCTCCGTGGACAGATCACAGAAACCAAATGCACACACACACTATAAGTCATTTACACAATCTAACATGTGTTTAAAATTGAACTAGAAATTAGGTGTTGGGCGTCCGGTCAGAGGAGAACTGGCCCCAACCTTCTCCCAAGGTTTTTTCCCCCATTTTCACATGGATGGAGATGACTTTGGTGTGGTGTTGCCATAAAAAAAATTATATTTGTAGAAAACATTTCAAAACACTACAACAGATCTTAAACAGATTTAAAATAAGTCTTAAGTCATGTATGAATTGCTTTTACCAGTTTAAATGTATGGATCATATTCATAAGATCATCAAGATCTGAACACTCGCTGATTTTTAATTACACTCTTATCTTTTAATATGAAACACTGTGAGAATGAAGCAGGTCCAAGCTGTGCTTTAGCCGTAAGTGAGAAAATCCCAGCAGGATCCACACATGCTTCCGTCCGTCCATACGCTCCAAACACACTCGGAATGCCGCTGAAGGACAAATCAATGATAGCTGAGTCACAGGCGTTTACATCTGCTCTCAGAGAAGACAACAAGACAGAGAGAGAGAGAGTTTATCACTGCTGACGTGTCTCGCTTTGATTTATGCAACAACAAAAGAATTTCAATTTCAGAAAGGAATCTGCCAATCAATCAATCAATCAATGATGCTTCTGCTAAAATACACCCAGGAAAGAGTTAAAGTGAGTTGATTCTCTTGATCTAGTGTTTTAAATATGTCATTCACCAGAGGGACTGAGTGAGTTTAATTAATCTTGTGCCCCAGGACAGATTTTTGCTCCTTCGGCTCATATGGCTCAATGATTGTGATGAGCTCTGAGATGGTTAAATTCGTGGAGCATTTAAGTTATAGCATCAAAAAATGGTCTAAAATTATATTTAAAAAAGAGAGAGAGGTCAAAAGAGGATCTCCAAATACCCCTAATATTGATTTCTAAATAAGTTTCTAAATAATTATCAAAGTAAATAAATATCTAAGACATTACGGAATAAACAAAACATAAATAAATGTCTAAAATATTTTTTTATAATAATTAACGACTAAAAATAAATAAATCAATTGCATTGATTAATTAAAAAACATTTCATTCAGACAAAATAGCTGCAAAACTGATTTTAAAGATTCTGAATAAACAAAACATCTAAACAAACGTCTAAAATAATATTTAAATAGATATATTTATTTACTGCAATAAAGCAACCATTTTAAAAACTTTAATAAACAAAGCACCTGAATACATTTCTAAAAGAAAATGTAAAGAAATACATCTCTAAAGAATTTATTTATATTTATTTGTTTGTTTGTTTAAATTCCATGTTCTACATCTGCAAACTCACAATGCATCTCAAATAGCATCAGGATTAATGCATCTAAAATTGTACATTGCTTATGAGATGAATTGAGGTTAATTTAGTGCAATAATTGCTCCTGTAATGACGAGGCTGCATGGTTTAAAAATATGCCAGACTATTTTTGTGATGCATCGGACAACACAGCAGACAAATACAGTGGATGTCAAACACGAGCTGAACAGAATCTGAAAGCAGTGAAGGAGGGATTATAGTACTGTACTGTTCTCGCTTTCTATTTCAGCCTTTTACTCGTCCAAAAAAGGCCTTTTGAATCTTTGCAGGCAGCCGCTCCGCTTCAAGTGAGTTAATGTGTTGGTTCACTCGGTTTGGACGACAGGAGATAATCTATGACCAACCGCACCGGACACAAGTAGAGACTGTTGGTATTTAAAGATCTGTGGTTCTGACGGGCATTTTAAACATCCATCTGTGAAATTCTAGATTTTGACAATGACAAGTGGACAGTACATAGAATTTACCTAAACTGGATCACTCAAATATGGCACTTTCCATGAAAATGGACTGAAAATGAAAAAAAATACAATGAATGCAATTCTAAATAAATGCTTCTTTTAATAAAATGTATTCATTTCCAAAAACGAGAAGTAAAAACATGGTTTCAGATTATGTAATATGATAATGTTTTTCACTAAAAATTGCATTTTTATTTTTTTTACTTAACTGCTTCCATGTACTGGAAATATTAACATCAGGACTGGATTCGCTGTATTTTGCCTCTCTTTAGGGCAATTCACCGAACAGTTGTCTGAAACCAACTGATACACCTCTTCTTGAATCCTTCATATATTTATAGCAGTCATCTTCATCTCAGAGAGCTGGTTTCTTTTCACGAGAGATTTTCAAGTGGAGATTATTTTGATCAGAAATTAAATTAGCCAGCAGTGTCTGTGTGAAGCAGCTCCCATCTGCTCCACGTGTGTCATTATGTTGATAAAATCACTAACATCCAAGCAACAGGTCGTCCTGGTTATGGGAAATGCAATAACCCACAGCGAGAGACTTGTGTCTGGTTTGGAGTGATGAAAGTGGCCTGAGGTGCAGGTAAAGCTCTAGTGACTTTTGCTAAGGTGGATTTTCAGGTTGCCTTTGTTGATTGGATCATATTTTTGTTTTTTTGGCAGCTGCTTTTATCCAGAGCGACTTACATTGCATTCAAGGTACTCACCAGCAAAATATTAGTGAGTTATGGATGGTTATTTGCAGGCCCAAATCAAAACCTGAGATATATATGAGATATGTTGTAGGAAGAAATGATATATGATGAATGATATGAGATGTGAGATATGATGTATTTGACATATGAGATATGATTAATGAGATATTAGATATTTGATGTGGGATATTACATATGAGAAATTAGATAGTTGAATGATATTTGATGTTTAAGATGATGTATAACATGAGTTATGATGTATGAGATAATTTTTGATAAATGAGGTCTTTGATGTGAGATATTATGCATGAGAAATGAAATGGTTGATGCATGAGATGATGTATGATATATTATTTATGAGAATTAGATATTTGATATATGAGATATGATTTACATGAAAAATTTGATATTGGATGTCAGATATGATATGAGAAATTAGATAGTTGATGCATGTGATTTGATGTATGCAAATATGTATTATATGAAATATGTATTTGAAATATGATATATTTGATGTATGAGATGATTTATTAGAAAAGTGATATGTAATATGAGATTTGATATATTAAACATGAGAAATTATTAATTTGATGTATGAGACGATGTATGATATGAGAAATGTGATGTAGGATGTGATATATGAGATATGTATGAGAAATGGGATATTTGATGTATGAGACATGATTTATGAGATACAATCTAAGAAAAATTATATCTTTGAGGTATAAAATATAATGTATGAAAAATTAGATATATGGCGTATGAGATGATGTATGAGAAATTAATTTACATTTATATAATGAATATTAGATGATTTATTATGTGGGATGTGATGTCCGGTATGTACGGTAATGTATGAGAACTTAGTTATTTGTTATATGAGATATAATGTATGAAAAGTGAGATAAAGTGCATGATATGAGATATGAGAAAAGAGATGTGATGTATGAGAAATTCGATATTTTCGCGAATGGCATATGAGGAGAAATAGAGAAAAGAAAAGAGAATAAATATGAGAGTATTTATAATGTGAGATACGCTGTGTGAGAAATGTGATATTTATTCAATGTTATCATGAAATATTAGGAATGTTTTATTATGATATGAGAGCTACTGTACAATATCACTAAACCAATATGTCTGACTTTAATTAAACAATTTCATATTCTGAAAAATGAAAAAATAACACTTCTACAGAGTAATAATTAAAGTTAATCAAATGTGTTGTGCAAATAATTATTGTGTCTCTTTGCAAATGAGTTTTGGAGCAGATGTTGATGTGCATTGAGTCCGAATGTGTGTTAATCTGCATACTAACGATTCCTCGCTGCAGGTTCATCAAGCATGACTCAAGGATTTAAACATCCGTAATGCACCAACTTGACCTTTATAAACCTTACAAAGCCCTCTGTGATTCTGTAACTGTATATGTATTTTTTACACACCCAAAGAGAAGGCTGTTAACGCTGTTGCTCTGGAAACTGAGCCTTTTATACCCAACCTGACAGGAGAATAAAACAAACCCATGTTTTTACCACTGAGTAATTCTTGTCATCGAATTAGTGCATCTCTCTCCCCTCCTGTCTAAGAAAAGAGGAGGTGATTGTGAATGGACCCATAGCAGCATCGCCACTCTCGGATGGCTGTTTCTGTAGCAACAGGGGAAGGGCGTGCAAAGAGCTGAGGTATAAAAACACAGACAGTTTCTCAGAGCAGCCTCAGAAACTCTGAGCTGCCTGCCAATAACCACCGCCACCGACTAACTCCAGATCATGATGCTGAGGCCCAAGGACTTGTGCCAGGGATCTGGCACCAAAACTTTCCTGGAAGCCATGCAGAGCGGGAAAGTTCACTTGGCTCGCTTCGTCCTGGATGCGTTGGACGGCCGCATTGTCAACGGGAAAGTCGAAAACGGGCGCACACTTCTGATGCATGCCGTATGCCTTCAAGAGCATGCATCCAGGTCCAAATTCACACAGTTGCTTCTGGAAAAAGGCGCGGATGTGAACGCCCGGGATGAGCACGGGCGCACGGCCTTGAGTCTCGTATGCGAACATGGACATTTGGATTCGGTGAAGCTCCTGGTGCAATTCAACGCCGATCCAGAGCTCACGGACACATGGGGAAACAGCTCCCTCATGTACGCCGCGTGTGGAGGACACAGCCAAATCTTGGAGTTCCTAGTCCGGGCATTCAAGAAGCTTGGTTTGCGACTGGACCGCACAAATCACGCCGGACACTCGGCCGTCCAAGTGGCGGACTTTTTCGGTCACATCCAGTGCGTACAAACCCTCAATGGGTGCGGGAAGAAGACAGTGAGTCCGACTAACAGCACCGGGCAACCCGCCGAAGACCTCCGGTGGCCCAATCGCCTCCCAAAGCATGTGCTAGAGAGGTTCTCCAAACAAATCCAAAGCAAGCATGAAGAAATCCTCCCGGTCTTGTTTCAGAGACAGCTGCGCTTCGGAGACAGCAACGGCCTGCGACTCCGCTTCAGACGACCAGATGCCAACCAAAGCCTGAGCCGATCCCAAGACGGAGCGGATCTTCTGTTTGCTTCCAAACAGATCCAGAACGCAGTGATGAAAGAGGTCGACAGTGACAGAAGTGCAGAGTTAGATGGGGACGCAATGCTTTGGGGGAAAACGAGGTCGTTTAATCTCGACCTCAAAACCAGAAGGAAACAATCCTATCAGGGCGACCTGCAAGAAACCAACAGATCCGCCAGTAAGTTCAAACGTGCGTCGCTGCAAGATGAAAAACCACTTGTCGCGAAATTCTACAGCACGAAAACGACCGACAACCTCGAAGTCAGAAAAGAGCCGCTGAAGTGTGGCAAAGTGAGCAGGCAGAGCAAACTTCTGCTCAGTCGTGAGGAACTTGAACCTGAGAGGATCAAGCCTCGCTCTTCTGGGCTCTCCGGATTCGGGAACAGACTTTTGCGGAGATTCACAGCTCCTGAATTCATGCGAACCATCAGAGACAGTCCCTGCGATGCCGGACACGGTAGAGGGAAGATGTCCCGCTCTGAGACCTTCCCGTTCTCACACACACACATGAGAGTGAACAGCCAGCCGAGCGTGGACAGCATCAGCGCGGTGAGATGCGAGTTTGAGAGCAATTCTGCATTAAAATGAGCTTTTAAATGCAGGCATTATGAAAGATGCCCAGAGACATTATAAATAGCCGTGTACTTTTACGAATGTAAAAACTCGAGCTCTCCTGAGACTTTTAACTGCTGCTGCTCTCAAGGTCTTTCGCTGCCCCTATAGATTCATTAACTTACTTCGGCTAATTGAATTACTGCTGACATTATTGTGCACTGCTAAAGAGTGTCTGTGCATTCAGTACTTACATGCTTTTACCATGCATGCATGTTATAGCCTATTTTTATAAGCATTTGTGATTTGTATTCATTAAAATACAGTTTTGTATATTTATGCATAGCCTGTCTATGATGTAAGTAGTTTATATTCTGCATTCTTTGATAGAGAAATATATTAAAGCAACTGTATGAAAAGAGACAGAAAGCATTTGTGTACGCTTCAGGCATCTGTGCATAAGAAATAAAACTTGAGATCACTGTTTTTTTCATATGCATGATTTATTCTTTAAAAAATTGAAACGAATAGTTCTCTTCATTGACAAGCAACATACAAACAAGCACACGACACATGTTGTGAAAAGAAGGTTGATTATGAGTCATGTGTCCTCGGCTGCGTCATGTACACAAACACTATCCAAGGGCCGTTTACACCAGATGTGTTCCTGCACTCGAACACAGATGGAGTGCGACTTATAGAAACAAACGCAGGAGTTCGGAAATACTTCTCACTCGACATGACACAGATTTGTGAGGAACAGCCTGGCATTATTCAGTTCCCTTCCAAATCTTATTTCTGCATAAGTTTGATCAAAAAAAGCATTACATGACTTCAAAAGCCTTTAAATATAGTGCATGAGTGATCTGCATGACTGGTTTGTAACACTTTACAATAAGGTGTCATTTGTTAAAATCAGATTATATATTAACATGAAAGAACAACACTACATTTAATATACTCTTTATTATTTTTTTGTTAATTAAAGTTAATAAAAACAGTCATTCATTGCTTGTCCATACTCATCTTGTGTGTTAACAAACACGTACTGTGATGTTAATAATGCTGTGTTAAAGTAAGTGCTGTTCATGTTAACTAATGTGGTTAACTCATTTTAACTAATGAGCCTTATTGTAAAGTGTTACTGTTTGTCTTGCTGTTGTTTCCACACTGCAAAGTTATGAATAAAACCATGATTACTGTTGGTGTTTTACAAGATAATATTACTTTAGGTTTATATTTAAAAACAAGTATTTTTGTAATTGTTAATGGAATTTAGTTATAGTTTAACAATTTAGAGTTAAACAATTGAAATTGTTTCCACACCATTTTTTTAGTGTATAAACTGTTTTGTATAGGATATTATATAAGTATGAAAAACACATAATTGAGAATTTTTTATCTCAATTTCTCAAAAAGTCTGAAGTGTGACATATACACTCAATTACAAGTAATTTTGACTTTACATGTTTATAATTTGCAATTTATTTTTCTGAATTCTTACTTTACATCTAGTGACTGTCCTTAGTTTATACCTCACAATTCTGACTCGCAATTCTGAGTTTATTTCTCACAATTCTACACTGTAAAAAAAATCTGCAAAAATTACGGGAAAAAAACGGCAGCTGTGGTTGCCTAACTAAAACCGTGAAAAAACGATAACAATATTTTTTGTTTTACGGTTACAGTTATGTTAATTTTACAGTTAAATACCGTAATTTCTAAAAGTAAACCATAATACTATGCTGATATAATGTTAATATATCAACCTTTTAAAGTAGTGAAAACTATTTTGTACCTTTAAAATACTGTACACTGAAACCTACCAAATGCAGAAGGTGATGAGAAAGTCACATGACGAACCAAAGGTCATCATAAGAAGCATTTAAAAAAAAAAAACTTATATAGAAGGTTCTCAGTGTCATTCACACAAGCACTAAACACCATCTTGCTAAGAATTTTTAAACTAAAATATGCAATAAATATTCATTTAACAACATTACATGTAGCATACATGACTGATACAACAAAAAACCTGAGAAGAAACATAGTTATTTCAAAGAAAAAACAAGCAAAATTTAAAATGCAATGCAGGGAATTCTGGGAATGTCAGTTTTCCCGGTGTTTCCTGTAAATTGAACAGGAATGTCCCATTAGGCATTTAACGGGTTTTTACAGTAGCATTTTTAGTTTTTTACCGTTAAAATCACAGCCATTTTTTACAGTGTAGGATTTTTAGTTCGTTTTAATTCCGTGGCGAAAAATATGCATTGTGAGATGCAAACTCAGAATTCAAAGAACAAAGTCAGAACTAAGCTTAGAATTAAACCTGTGGTGAAAACAAGTTTCAAGAGCTGCATAAAGAAAAAATTGCAATTATTAAATTATCTTTGTATGTATATGTGTATATAAAGTCCAACACTGTGCGATAAAATGTTTCTAGTGTGAACGGCCCTGAACACAAAACATCTCCTGCTCTCTTTTAATCATTTAGGAAACATCACAGTCTAACAGGATGCAAGAATATCACAATGAACGCTGCATCCAAAATGTAAACACACACACACAGACCTTTCCTTTAATCTTTCAAAAATTAAATGAATGCAAAGACCCACTCTGATTATGTACATTATTTGTTCTTCTGACGTCTGACCGTCAAATCAGCAGTTTAAGAAATCAGGACTCGCCGCTCAAGTGCAGATGCGATATTTACACGGTTTACAAACCATTCACAGCACCCTTTCCAAAAGCAGGTGCTTAAACCATTGAAAACTAATAATAAATCAGTCATTAAAATATGTACAGTTGGTTACAATGGCTCATAAAAACATTTTGCACCCAGTCGGTGCTGACAGCAAATGGCATCGTTTCACCGCCTTTTCTGAAGAAACACTTTCGCTCCCCGGTTTAAGATATAAGCCACTGTTCAGCCATGCAAGCCAGTCTTACAAGCTGTAAAAACGCAGGTGAAATATGTGCCTTCTGTGGCGCGAAATCTCTCTTTCAGCCGGCCCAGACCGAATCTGCGGACATTCACATTTTTCTGTGCTGATTCTGGAGGAAATATTAGCATTTAACAATGGTAAAATATGCTAAACAGAGCTGAAAGTACCACACTATCATTGCTTGTTTAAAGTAAAGATTTGCAGTATGACAAAAACATGGTGCAAGTAATTTTATATCACAGTAACAGTGTGATTTAAAAACAAATAATAAATAAAATGAGGATTGTTGCGTTTTAGAGGAAAATACTGTTTCAGTCTTTCAGCTTCATTGTTTCAAGTTGCTTGCTATTTCTTTACATTAAATTGTGAAATCTATTAGCAATTTCTGACGCTTGAACATTTTAAAAACTTTATTTAAAATCTGATTGGATTAGTCACATTTGGAGCTATTGATGTTTATGCAATAATACACAAATTGTGATGCATATTGTAGATAATTAAATATCTGTGTAATGCTTTACAGTAAGTTTCAATTAGTTCATGTTTGTACACAAGGTTTTTTATATTATTAATTATAGGGTGTGTTATTTTTATTTTATTAAATGTTTACATAAATAAATACATTTTTATTTAATTGATATAATTTAATAGATGTTGAGGCCATATTATTTTTTTAAATTGAATTTAATGTGTTATTTTTGTTTTATTGCGTTTTTGAAATTGAATTAAATTAAAATTTAATTTAATACATTCGAATCTGAAACTGAGGCATTACATTTTTTAATTTGTTGTTTTATTTCATTTTTAAATGAAATTTAATGAATATAATTTAATATATTAGAATCTATTGCTGATGCCCAATTTGAAGCTGTTGTTATTTTATAATTTAATTAAAAATATTATTTAAAATTTAATACCTTACAGTTCTACTCATTCCAGTTAGTATATAATAAATATTAAGGTGCTGCTTTATAATGCATAATGCATTTTAATACATTAACCAACAATTGTTACAGTATATTTTATTAACAGTTAATGCAACTGTTCATTGTTAATATGAATATAGTTAATATTAGCACAGGTAAATTAAATAATATTAATATTAACAAACTTTATTAAATTGAATAACATTTTTATTTAATAATATATTAGTTAATGTTGAAGTTGACATCTTCCCAAATTGATTTAAGTATTTTTCAGCGTTAGTTCACGTTAACTAATGGAACCTTATTGTAAATTGTTAACGAAAACAACGTTTTTGCAGCTAAAGAAACCCAAAGTGAGATGAAAGCATTATAAAAAATTCCAAATACGAACACAAGCATTCATGAAATTGTGGAATGAGGCTTGTTCCAGGTCTCTGCGGCCGCAGATTCGATGTGAGTCACAATAACACGCTTCGAACAGAACACAAACCCAGTGGCATCTCAGTCAGATGCACTTCTGCTCTAATTCATTCGCCTTTTAAGCACCAATAAGACGTCCTCAGGAAGAAGAAAATGGCTTTATAGAGTTCATTTCTCATAAAACAGCCATCTCAGTCCTGATAGCTCGGGGGATGGAGGTGTGAGTCGGCTCGGACAGCTTCAGCAGCGGGACATGCGCTTGCGGTACTGCTCCACCAGAGGCACCAGGCACTGAGGAGAGCTGGCCTGCAGGAGGAAGGGGTGCTCCAGGAGGTCCGTGGCACTGGCCCGCTCCAGCGGGTCCCGCGTCAGCATGCGGTCCAAAAAGTCCTTCAGTACCGGAGAAACCTGAGGACGGGACAAAACAACTCATCAATGACCCGCTGATACCAGTTATAAGCAAAACAGGTATGGACAACCATAAAAACAAACCAAAACTAAATAAAATAAATAGTTAATAACATACAGAAGTCACATTCAGGACAAACTGATACAAACATGTTTGAACTGGTGTCCAAAATAAAACATAACAAAATAAAAGCCATGCAAAATAATGTATCAGTTAGTCCACCATGTGACTTCTTTATGTTATTGTTTTAAAGTATTTGTTTTGTTTTGGACACCAGTTTAAATATGTTTGTATCTGAATGTGACTTCTGTATGTTATTAATTAATTGATCATATAATTAATTACATGTCACACTAAATGTCTTCTAAAATTAGTTTGAGAATTATTTTATCTTAACCATTTCATTTCTAAAAAATATATTTTTTCAAAATGTTTGTATTTTGTATATTCATGTCATTTGTCTTAACCTGCTGCAAAGGATTATTTTCATGCATTTATTATGATTTGTATACAGATGTCTTTATGTCTGTAACTCTGTTTTTATGTCCGTGTGTCTGTGTTTTTTGGGCACCTGATGAGTGTTGCGTACGGAGGGAGCCGGCTCGTCTCTCAGACGCTTCATGGCCGCCACCGGCGTCTCGCTGAAGTACGGAGGCTCTCCGTCCACCATCTCCACCACCATGATGCCCAGAGACCAGACGTCCACCTGCCGATGGATCACAGAGCTTATGTTTAACCCGAGGGCCAGAGCGGCGCCTGTGGGAGTGTTTGAGGTGATCAGCTGTACCTCTGTGCCATACGGTGATTTAGAGATGACCTCTGGAGCCATCCAGTACGGCGTTCCCACCAGAGACTTCCGCTTCGGGATATCTTTACTGATCTGAGCGCAGAAGCCGAAGTCTGACAGCTTGATCTGAGTCACAAACACACAGACACACTAAGAGCTCGGAAATGCTTTAGACATCACATGTGACCCTGGAGCACAAAACCAGTCTGAAGTCGCTGGGATATATTTATTTTAGAGTGTGTTCAGCACATTTACGGAGGGCCGATTCCTGAACCTGACAGAGCAGTCTATGCTGGCTGTGCACATATACAAAATATATAGACTATAAAGTGAGGCAATTAAAACTTTGCAAGGACTGTCTGGCACTTCTGCTTCACTTGAGGTATTCAGCCAATCACAACACACTGGATAGCTGACCAATCAGAGCGGCGTTTCAGGAGGCGGGGCTAATAATGTTCAGTATGTACTGAGTTATGTGTTTTTTTTTAACCTTAAACTGCATAAACACAATGCATTTCACCAAATACACAAAATCGTGTTCTTTTTAGCAACTTCATATGACCCCTATAATATCCAAATGGATACTTTTGACACATACAAAGTATTTTTTTTATATACCTTTGCTGTTATGACTGCTTTTATGCTCCAGGAGTAAGGTTGAGAAAGGCACTCACGCGTCCGTCCAGCGAGAGCAGGATTGAGTCGCTCTTGATGTCTCGGTGAATGACGCCCTGCGAGTGAAGATACGCCAGTGCCTGCAGAACAGCTTCACACACGGTCGCGATCTGCTCCTCGCTCAGCCTGAACACAAGAACAGTGCTTCTTCATGTGTTGCTTAAAAACACCCAAGCTGCCTCTGATGCTGTTTATCAGTGCTGTTTACTAAGTGCATCTCATTTCGCATTCGAGACTGGAAGAGACCGCTAAAAACTCCCACAGCACCTGGCATCCGCATAAAATGCATCACAGAAAATGTCACAATATAGTTTGATTCCTGATGTTTTCAGTTTAATATTTTTGGATAATCCTTTTTTTTATGTTTTTCTGTTGTATATGTTATTGCATGTTTATGGCAGGGTTTAGCTTGCTAATAGATACTCAATAATGCAGCTTGAGATGCAGGCTTACATTCATATCATATGATTGCTTGTTTAAAATTGAAATATCTTTGTTCAGTCATGCTAAACTTAACTAAAGCTGCTCTGCTCCGAGTGTTTGTTGCTCTCTGGCTGTGTGTTAAATCAATGGCATTTGCAAATGTGTCTGGTCAGATCTCGTCCTTCTGTCGTGCCTGTTCCAGTTTGCCTTCTTGTGTCTGAGGAAACCCGAGATGCATTTACCAAACTAATTAGATCAGTAATCAAATTCCCCTGCATGTCATCACAACATGCTCTAATCTGATTGTCTAATCAAATTAAAGTTGGTCATAGAGTGTCAGAAACAAACGCTCAGCTCAGAGCGGATCAATGAATTAACTGTACATCACCCTCTTGTGGTATGAATAAATTACTACAGTAATAGGTCTTTGACCAGAGCCACATCAGAGCAGCCCGGGGTTGTGTTTTGCTCATCCAAACAGGGAATTAGAATTAAAAACTATGACCTTAAAGTCATATGACATGAAATTGGGCTAAAAATAATTTCCTTTAATCATCTTGCTGGTCTTAATGCAAAATATTTATCATCGCTTATTGTCTCCGCCATCTTTTAACCATTATGCATGTTTTATATTTTATTATTTTCTTTTAGAATAAATTATATTATATCAGAATAAGTTCTATTATTATTTTAGAATATATTTTATTATATCTTATAAAATTGTTTTGTATCATTTTAAGTTATATTGTGATTTTATGTGTATATAATTTTATTTTATTTTACATTATGTTATAATGTATTATGATATTAGTTATATATTGAATAATATCATTTTATTTTATTCTATTTTATTCATATTTTATATTATTTTATATTTAGTGCTTTCCAATGATTAATAACAAAGCTTCTGTTTACATAACATATGCATGCGTAGTGTATATTTATTATAAATATATAAATACACACACATGCATGTTTATATTTAAGACAAATGGTATATTTCTATATGAAAATAATTTATAAAATAAATTATATAAATATGTAAATACATGTAAATATTTTCAAAATATATACTGTATCTGTGTGTATTTATATATAAATAATAAGTATACACAATACATACACACATATTATGTAAACAATTACTTTTATTTTGGATGCGGTTAATCACGATTAATTACAGCACTACTTTATTATATTATATTATATTATGTTATATTAGGAAGGAAAGGAAAGGAAAGGACGTGACTTGTGGCCAGGTATGGTTTCCCATACAAGGAATTTGTGCTCTGCATTTAAC
>JAUCMU010000099.1:107872-125182 GCA_032275025.1 Enteromius treurensis
CCCATCCAAGTGAACACACACAGCAGTGAGAAGTGAACAACAACACACACACCGTGAACACACACCCGGAGCAGTGGTCCGGGTAATTATATTATATTATATTATATTATATTATATTATATTAAATGTAAAATAAATCTGTTTATTTAAGATCATTTATGCTTTTGTTTTATTTATTTATTCATTTAAATCTAATTTCAATTAAAAATGTCACTAATGATTTTTCCAGAAGCCATAAATTCAGATTTAATTTGATTGAAAAGGGACTAGAAGACTAACCTACCCATGCTAATGCACATTTCTCATAAATCCTACAGAGATCACAAAGTAAACATAGATCTCAAGATTAGCTGGTATAGTTCTCTCGTCATTCATGAAAGGTCTTTCCTGATAAAGCTGAGGTTGTGCTGAGTGTTGTGTTCCGGTACCTGGTCTCAGACACGATGTTTGTTAGAGCTCCTCCCTGCAGGTACTCCATGATGACCCAGAGCTCCTCCTCCACCAGAGCACTCTTGAACATCTCCACCACGTTCCTGTGCTGGTAATCTCTCATTATCACCACCTGAACACACCAACACACCCTCATCAACGCTGGACAACAAGAAATCTGTTTGTTCAAGGGTCAAAAAGTTGATTCAAGGGGTCAAAGATTTTATTTGATTTGATTTGATTTTTATAATTTATTTATTTTATAATTACATTCAACTTAATTTTAAAAGAGACATTCAACGTTAATTGTGTTTGCAGTGTTCCAAATGTTTCTTTTCTTTCGTTTTCTTTTCAAGAGACACTGAACTTTAATCATGTTAGAACTGTTCCAAAATATAATTTATATGTATATATATTTATTTGAATATGACTAATTTCAGTTCTGGCCATATCTGCTAGTTTCTCCGCCTTGTAATAAATCATGCACTGTGATTAAAAAATGCATTCAATCCAGGACATTTCCCTTTCACTGGGGTCAGTGTCATCTGAAACCCTTTTTGGTTAAGTGACAAAATGCAACGCAATACTTAATGAGGAAAAAATCAATGATGGGACACTTTTAGACCTACAAATATGTGCATTTTAAATGGCCAAATGATTAAATTTTTTCACGTGGACAGTGAGTGCATGATGGTTACATTCAAAAGAACAGTTCACCCAAAAATGTCTTCACCGTCAGGCCTTCAGAGATTAAGATGAGTTTGTTTCTTCATCAGATTTATAGAAATGCAGCATTGCATCAGTGTCTCAGCAGACAGAATGAGAGTTCAAACAGCTGATAAAAACATCAAAATACTCCAGCACCACAGCACTCCAGTCCATTCACATCCACTGCTGAGAGACTGGTCTAATGCTAAATTTCTCTAAATCTAACGAAGAAACAAACTCATCTCGGATGGCCTGAGACGGAGCACATTTTTTCAATTTTGGATTTTTGGAAACTACTCCTAAAACAACAGTGGGGTTGATTCTACATGTATGACGCTTGTTGTTCGACCTCATTAAAGAGCAGTTCTCTGCGCTGCTGTCTCCTGAGGTCCATCATCTTGACCGCTACTACCCGTCCGCTGTGTTTCTCTCGGGCGATGCACACCACACCCGTCGAGCCCTCGCCTATCTTCACGAAGTTCTCCAGATACGAGCGTGGGTCTCCTTTGTCCACCACCATCTGCAGCGCGGCCTTGAACTGCTCGTGGGTGACTTTCGGTGGGTCGGGCGGCGGCCGGGGCGAGGGGTGCAGTGGGGGTCTGAAAGCGGGTGAGCAGGTTCCCAGGGGGCTGTTTGCCAGAGATCCGGTGGGAGACGGCCGGGGCTGTGAAGGACTGTCCTGACGGGGGTAGAGAGCCGGGTTGGGGCAGCCGGAGTGCCTCATGAAGGGGTCAGGCCCGGTCGGGCGGTAGCTGATGTTGGGCGAGAGGCCGATGGTGTAGCTGGAGGAGGACCGGACTGTTCTGTGAGGCCTGGTACCACTCACAAGAGGACTGCTGGTACCGCTGTGAAGATATCCCGGCTGGTGTCTCTTAGCTGCTTCAGCCTGTGTTCAACAGAAAGGACATTGGCTGGTTTCCTTTACTTTGTTCATTACCATGAATTCATCTGACTAACTCTTTTTAAAGGGACTAGAGTATACAGTCTTGTTTAGTGTTTTTGAAAGAAGTCTCCTCTGCTCACCAATGTTGCATTTATTTTAGTAAATGTTGTAAAATAGTTTTACATTTCTGATTATTATCATTATGTTGAGAACAGCTGTGCTGCTGAATATTTTTGAGAAAACAGTGACCCAACTGTGGGTCAAAATTACTAGTTAGGATATTAGAATATAAGTAAAGATCACGTTGTTTTTGTGGTCCAGGGTCACATGTATTTAGCCTGTGGTCAGCGGTGTGTTACCTTCAGGTCATACGAGGAGTACGGTCTCCCCGGGCTGTTCTGGGGATGGACCAGCAGTCTGTTGGCATCTCCATGAGGCATGGTAGGGCTGTAGAAGCAGGTGATGGGTCTCTGGCCGTGCGAAAACACAATGGGGAACTCTCGTCTCATCAGGAGTGGCGGCTCTGGGACGGGGATGGACGGCGGGGGAGGTGGAGGAAGAGGAGGAGCGCTCATGCTGACCTCATAGGTGGACTTTGCTCGGGGCAGGACTCCGTTGGGCTGCAGCATCACGCTTTTCTTCAGGCCCATGTACGGTGTGCCGCTCTCGCTGTGGATGTTGCGTGATTTCTCAGCCCAGGGAGGGTCGGGCTCATCCAGGGCCTCGTACTGATACACATCGGCCTCGCTGACCTCCCCTAGGCGTCCGAGCGACTGCGCTCTCTTGCGGGCAGAAGGGCTGCTCTTGCGCAGGGAGTTGGAGCTGGTGACAGACAGACGGCTCATGTCTGACAGCATGGCTGAGATGTAGTCTCCGTGGCCGATCATGCTGCCGCGCACAATGGTCTGGGGAAGAACAGAGGCAGGCTGTGATTAATGCAGACTGAAACCGGCCGCTATTTAAAGAGTGCACGAATTCACCCGGGTACGGATGAACTCCAAATCACACTTTCCTCTGAGGAGCCTATTTCTGGCTTATTTGTGTTTATGAAACACTGAATGACTCGTCTAAGCTATCTATCGCAGGACGGTTTCTCTTGCAAATAAAGAGTAAAGCAAAAGAGGGTTTTTTGCATTTTTTTTTTGTGTTATTTGTAAAAAACAATTATGTATAAATATTCATTTATTTATAATACATTAAAATGGGCTTTTCTGCAGATCAGACTGACAGACCAAGGATTTCTTTCTTGCAAATAAAGAGCAATAAAGGCAAAGTAAAGCCTTTTTTATGAAAAGGCTGTTTTGTTCATTACTGATGATGCCATTTATTTCACCTGTATGTTGTTTTTATTATTATTATGATTTACAATAATATAAACCACATCTATCTATTAATAAATTAATTAATTTATTCATTCATTTACTTATAATAAATTATAATATTTTACAAATAATACAAATATATTTACAATAGCATTTTTTGTGTATCGGTGTGTAATTGTTATTTATGATGGCTTTTGTCTAATTTGAAATTTTTCTTTATAATAGCAAAGAAAAAGAAGAGAGAAAAATGGCATTTCTGCAACTGGACAAAATGAAAATTTTTATTTTGAAATTAATCTAAGTAATCACAAAATAAATTTGACTGTGAAAATATATTAACAAAAGATTATTTAAACAGCTATTTTTGTGTCAAATGAGAAAGTAGACGTTACAAATTTACCTTTATACAGGGGCATAATTGCATTTATGGATCATTTTTGTCTACAGTCACTTTAATCACATTCATTTTTCATAACTAAGTTAACGCATTAAATTGACAGCCCTAACTCCATCATATTGAAAAATACATAAGGAACTGTCACTTTTCATACATTGATATATATATATATTATGTCATTTAATATTTAATAATACACATCATAATATGCATATAATCAAATATGGTTTATGTGAACATGTGAGTGTTTCAATAAAGCTATTCCATGTAAAATGTAGTGCATTGTTTGCTTTTATTGTTCTATTTTTATTTTCTTTCAGTAAATATACAGTTCCATGCATATATTGAAGTACATTGAAAAATATGATCACTAGTTTGTATTATTTAATATATTGCATTGTATTTTCTAGTATATTCCCATATATTTTGGTTGCATGAGTTTATATTTAGGCATTTGAGGAAAGACATCAGCTGTCATGTGCTTCATTCGCAGTGGCTTTGACTGAAGTGATGAGCTCAAGGCAGACAGAGACAGAAAATAAAGATACAGAGACGAGAAACGACAAGAGACCGAAGGTGCGAGTCTCAACCAAACACCCCAGCAACCACTCGGAACACCTTGGCAACCGCATCCTGCATGTGTCAAAAAAGCAGTTGATTCTCATGAAGCAGGGCTAATTCAATGCAAGCTGTTATCCATTAAAATATATGTTTGTGCACAGAAGAGCAGAGATCTTCAGATGTTTGAGAAGCTTGGCTGTTTAGCTGGGAGTTGCAGTTTTTCCGCCTGACTCTCGCTGCGCTGGCGGCCTGCATGCATCATTATTAATTGCCAGTGTGAGGTAATAAATCTCCCGGCCCTCCGAGGATTCAGCGCTCTGAATCAGTGTTCACAGCAAGCCCGTGATAGATAAGAAGCCAATGTGACACAGGAAAAAAACATGTGTTTCTGAGTGCCGTTCAGCAGCGGCAGGGAGAGACGCCAGGAACATCAGGGACTGAGATTAAAACCCGAGTCAGGCCAAAGACAAAACTGGACCGCTGCAGCTGCTTTGAGGAGGCTGCTGAGAATAGACTCAATCAAAAAATCATAATACTGAGGCAAGAATCAGGATAGACACTGGAAAAAAACATGACATTTTCTGTCACAAACACTAAGAACTACTTGGAAAGGATTTTTTTTTATAGGGAAACAAGAAAGCCCTAGCCCTATTGATTTATTTTTATAGATGTTTTCTGTTTTTGTTACCGTACAAAAAGCAAAAAGCATCAAATAAAAATAGAAAATGTAAAAATGAAAATAAAAAAGCAACATTTTTGTTAGTTTATGGGACATTTTGAGTCACAAACGTCTAAGGTTACGTAGGTAACCCACGTTCCCTGAAGGAGGGAATGGAGACGTTAAATATGGGATCTCGCATTAGGGACCAATCGTCTTCGAATCGTGAGAAAAGGCCAATGAACATTGGAGTGCAATAATTACAGCCAGGTGCACCTTATTACAGCGTGAGCATTAGAGGGCATGGCTGGAATGCACATGCAGGTTTTCGCTGAGGAGCCGAGTAGGCTTCAGCGCGACCAAGAGTCGTGGCAAGGGGATGTAACGTCTCCGTTCCCTCCTTCAGGGAACGTGGGTTACCTGCGTAACCTTAGACGTTCCCCTTCAGTCGAGTTCACTCCAACGTTACATATGGGAACAGACCCGTGGAAAAGGCCACAACTCTGAGGCTGTGTTACGCGGAGACACCGGTGCCAACAGACGGGCAACCATGTCGACAGGAGAGTCTGCAAATAACCTTCCAACGCCCTGGGGGCCAGTTAGGGGCCCCGTCGGGATGCCAACATTTACTTTTTCTAGTATTTTAAAGTTGAAGCATGGGTTGGGGAGGCGGAGACATTAAAAACAATTCTTAACAAGGAAAATTTCAAAGGAATGCACTATATTGATAAGATATGGATATAAGTGAAGGGAAACAGCCATCTGGATGACTGTGGGAGATGTTTGAAGCCACAACCTCTGGTGAAAGAATTCCAGAGGAAGTCTAAGGAACCTAACGATGAGTTGGTGCTTACCTAAGCATTCACCATTCACTGCATCATGGTATGCTGCTATGGCAGCGATATATTCCTTAATAGTTGAAGGGGACAGCCTGCGCTCCAACTTTTCCTGCAGGAAGGAAAGTACAACTGCAATCAAACATCTCTGTGGGTCCTCTTGGCATTAGGAGCACCAGTTTATGAACAGACCCCATCTCTAAGCCTAGGCATGCCTTGTTGAGGGGGCCCGAGACTGAGAGATGGTGTTAATCACGGCTGCTGGCAAGCCAGAGAGGTCAAGCCGGTGCCAGATCGTGCCCATCCCCTGAGAGAGAATGTCTCTCCTCAAGGGGATTTTCCAAGGAGGGACTGCCGCAAGGAGCATTAGGTCGGAAAACCAGGTCCGGGAGGGCCAGTATGGCACTACCAGCAGAACCTGCTCCTTGTCCTCCCTGATCTTGCACAGGGTTTATGCAAGGAGGCTCACTGGGGGAAAGGCGTACTTGGGCCCCAGAGGCCAGCTGTGTGCCAGTGCATCACTGCCAAGGGGCGCCTCGTCGAGGGAATAATACACGGGCTGACCACGGGCTGAACATGCCCATCTCGGGACTCGTTCGTGTATCCAACACTGAAGCGGTCTCATATGAAGGAGCCCCAGCCGCGTAACTGCGGCCGCCATATGCCCCAGGAGCCTCTGAAATGTTTTGAGACGGACTGCTGTTTTGTGCCTGAATGACCTCAGCCAGTGTCCAGGTCCATGCCGAGATAAGAGATCCTCTGCACTGGACAGAGTTTGATCTTCTCTCGGTTGACCTGAAGGCCCAGATGGCTGAGGTGCCGAAACACTATGTCCCTGTGCTGACACAACAACTCCCGCGAGTGAGATACTATCAGCCAGTCGTCTAGGTAGTTGAGGATGCGAATGCCCATCTGCCATAAGGCAGACAGAGATCCCTCCGCGAGCTTAGTAAAGACTCAGGGAGACAGGCCAAAGGGGAGAACCTTGTACTGATACACTCGACCCTCGAACGCAAACCGCAGAAGGGGTCTGTGGCGAGACAGAATCGAGACGTGAAAGTACGCGTCCTTCAGGTCGATGGCTGCGAACCAATCCTGGGGACGAATGCATGTTAGGCGGCAACCTTCGTCGTCCGAAGAGCGAAGTCGTTTGCGGCACGGAGTTCCTTCTTGGTCAGATCCACCCTTGTGCAAATGTCTCAGTGCTTTGGCCTGGTACACTTGAAGTGTGGCCATCGCATGCAGGGAGGTAGCAGCCTGCCCAGCGGCTTGGTAAGCCCGGCCCGCGAGGGAGGACGAGGTCTTACGCGCCTCGAACTGGGGCCGTGGTGGTTCAAGCCAGGCGCCGGCGCTGCACGGGACCGCCACAGCGCGCTCGACCTGGGGGAGCGACACGTACCCCCTGGCTGCAAACCTCCGGGAAGAAAGGCACTGAGGGGCAAAAGATACCAGTCATCAAACCGAGACGGATCAGATGCCTGGGATGGAGCAGCGACCGCAGACGACCTCTGCCCTGCACCGACGAGCACTTTGCCGGCCGACTCTCCCTCTGATGCAGCAGAAGACATCTCAGCCTCCTCAAAGTGCCCCAAAGGAAACGCTGGGCCCAGTGGCATTCGGGGGAGCATAATCCTCGGGAAACACCACGGCGGAACTACAGGTTGCGGCAGAAGTCTGCAGGGCTTTTACACCCAACTGAACATACTGCACAGCCACCACGCGATCCCCCCCTTTTTTTTTCTTGTTTCTCTTTATCAGACTTGATCTGCAAAGAAGCATTCAAACGAGGCTCCGAAAGCGAAAAGCTGCATGTGCATTCCAGCCGTGCCCTCTTATGCTCACGCTGTGATAAGGTGCACCTGGCTGTATTTATTGCACGCCAGTATTCATTGGCCTTTTCTCTAGATTCGAAGACGATTGGTCTCTCATGCGAGATCCCATATGTAAAGTCGGAGTGAACTCGACTGAAGGGGAACACAAAGAAACCTGAACTACTTAAAATGGACATTTTAATACAAAAAAAATATATAAAATAATGCAAAAAAAAAAAAAAAAATTCAGCCCTTAAGGTTCAATAATAGACAAATATAATTTACAAGAAAAGCCCCAGCCCTTCCAATACGATTCATTTTAGCTATTTTTTGTTATTCTGCAAAAGTAAAAAGCATCTAAAAAATTGAAAACGAAAAGAATTTTTTCGAAAAGCAATCCTTTTTTTAGTTTATGGCACCCTTTAAGACAAAGATATTAAGAAACTTGAATTACTTGTGAGAAAATGTAACCATCAAGCTGGGGAAAAATGAAAATGCATTAAAACGTTCTTTTATGATACAAGAATGTAATTTACAAGAAAATCACTAGCCCTCAAATATTATTTATTTGATTTATTTTTTTGTTTTTGTATTTTTTCTTTTTTTGCAAATCTACAAAAATGAAAAGCATAAAAAATGGTAAAAATTCAAAATAAAAATGCAAGAAATTCTTCAGTTTTCCAGACCTTTTGAGTCACAAATTACATCAATGTTAACTGAGTTTAAAACTAGGCTGTGAAAATATATTTTTGTTGTAAGCAAAGAATATCGGAAAAAAAAGTTTTATTGGCTAAATGATTTTGAGCTCTTTATTAATGTTTATAATATTTTTATTTTAATATGCTAAAAACAAATATTCATGCAATATTTACTCAAAATTCACACAAAAATATAGGGGGCCCGTGCTTACAGTGTTTTCCAAGCTGTTTCTACGTATGCAGTTTCCAATGAACTCAAAGTGAACTCAACTGGTCTTGTAGGAGATTTCCTGACACTAATTTGAAGTGATTCTGACCTTCTTTGGTTTGAGCTCCACCGGCGTGATCCGGGACGGGTCCACCATGGGTTTGGGTCTCCGGAGGTTTTCGATTAAACTCTGCCATTGTGTGGGAAGACCGACGAAGACTCCTCGCTTGGCATCGAACGACGTATGAACGCGATGCTCGAAGTTCTTCGGCACTGAAATCTCCGGCCTCTTCTTCTTCTTTTTGCGAAACATTGTCAGATATTACAGCAGAGAGCTTTCAAAGCAGAGAAACATGAGCAAGATCAGGTAACACTTTTAAGTTTACAAGTGAATAATATAACACATATCTATTCCTATTTACACAGAAAATACAATGCATTAAACCAACAACAACAAATGTATATATAAAAGTATAACTTTGGCTATACTGTAATTATTTGAATTACTACAAAATGACTAAAAACTATTAGCAATTATAAAAATTAAAACTATTTCAAACGATTAGTAAAAAGAAAAAAATACTGCTGAATGTGAAAAGTGAGTTATTTTCAATTTAAATGGGCATATTATAAGCTTGTGATTGCAAAACTACAGCGATGGAGCAGAAATACTGAATCATTTCAGTGTTAAAACAGTGTTTAAACAGTGTCTATTTTTGTCCTTTTGTAGCAGAGCTGCACTAAATCTGGCCAAACGTGTTGCCTTGCCTCAAAGCAAAAGAAATATCAAGTCATCTTTGTTCTTAAAATAGAAAACCCAACACAGACGCATCTCCTGATTCACTGTCAGCGTTTCTCACGCGGTGTCTGACATACACATCTTCCTCCTGTACGTGACGAGAGCATCGCTGTCGGACGGATGTGAAATGAAGTATATCTGCTCAATTAGGGCTTACTCATTCTCCCTGCCCTTTAAATGAGAGACGGGGAACGCTGAAGGCCTCTGGCTCCTGCCTTTGGGTTCAAAGTGCATTAACTTGATAAAAGACTGAGAAAGCAGCTGACCTCCTGTCACACTGAAGGCCTGCTAATAACCCTGGCTCTGCTCAGAAAACATCCTTTCATGTCATTGTCTTCTCGCTACTGAGCTTTCTGAAAGGCAAGAATGCTGACTGACCTTGAAGATTTTATGTCAGGGTTTTTTTCAAGTTTAGTTCAGATAATGAATCTATCTTAAAATGACTTGAGTCTGACAGACTTATGCACTGCAAGAATTGTGTAGATATTACTTTACTTTCATACAGGTATTAAATAAGTATTTAATTACATTATTATATAAAATACTTTATCATTTTATAACACTATTTAATTATTAAAAATAAATAAAACATCCTCCATATTTATTTAAAACATTAAACAAATTTTTCCTTTCTAATTCATGTATCTTTTTCTCATTTTATTTCCCTAATAATTTAATTAGCAAATAACAAAAAAAAAAAACATTACAGTGTATAATAATATATTTTTAGGGAGATAAAAAAGTAATGTTTATAATATAATATAATATAATATAATATAATATAATATTATATTATATTATATTATATTATATTATATTTTGTATAATTTTATAACAAATTATTTATTTATTAAAAATAAATATAACATCTTCCTTGAATTGATTAAAAACATTAAGCAAATATTTTCTTCCTTCCTTTCCTTCCTGATTCAATCATTCATGCATCTTTTTCTTATTTTATTTCTTTTATAATTTAAGTTTAAAAAAAATCAGGTTTTCAGTGTATAATATTGCATTTAAATGAATCATATTATACTTTTCTTTTCTGAGTTCCACTTCTAATGTCAGCCCCAGCACCAGTCATAATTTAGTTTAATAAAATAAATGTGAAATATAATTTGAATTTAATTTAAATAACCTCTGCTTTTGAAATTTGCATATGTTTTCATAATACAACAAACTCTTATAACTCAAAAGGTTTCTCTCTCTCGGTTAAGAAGGGAACGAAGATGTCACGTCGGATAAGACCGATAAAATCGGGATCTTAATTTCATCTGTCATATCTGATGTGACTCGGTGTGACTGACTGAAAGGGAACTTTAGATATGCTATCTTTAAGCAGCAGAAGTCTTAATCTTCCTGAATGGGGAGAGAATCACACAGCGTTTGCTAGGCCTGAAGGAGATGGACTCGACATGCCTGAGAAGAGACGAGATGTTTGTGTGGAAATCGACAAAAGCACTAAGCACCTTGCCTTCGACTGGAGCCGTGTCAGAAACCCTCTGGTGCTCCACAGCATTCAAACACATTTCACTCCCATAATCTAACATTCACTGACACAAATAAAACACTGAATAGATAAACTGTTTAATGAATGACACTTGACTGGGACATTATGAAGCTGACGTAGTTCAATGTTCGGTGAGTTTTGATAGTTTGCTTCCATTGTCTTTTGGAAAAAAGCCATATAAAAATATATGTTTATTCGCAAAAGGAGGATAACTTACTTAACAATAAACTGCAGTTGGGTTATTTAATTAGGTAAAAATAACAGAAATACAGCTAGCACAATAAAACATAACAATAAAAAAGATTAGTTCTGTTATCTCAAATGATTTTGTAAATAAACTCTTTATATTTCATTGTATATGTTTCTATATAATTATATGAATTACAGTCTATTCTCATCTATACTACAGATGGGTTTGTTCACATATAATGTGACTGATTAACATTTGATTCCTAAAAACATGATGACATGTTATGTCAGAAAAATTAAACAACATTTTTGAGCCTGGCTTTATCCAGCATTCAGGGTTTTTTTCTGGAAAAGTATGCAGATGAGTGCATTTTATCACATAGTTTTATTACATCATGTCAGAAAAATCCACTAACCCTGCCATTTTTACATTGATGATAGACTTTTGAGCACGGTTTCATGTCATGTAAAGTCTTTATTTACAGTTATGGAATAACAAACACACTCATAAATCATAAAGAGAGCTTTATATTTCAGCATATTCATAAAACAATTGATTCGCAATCCACGCTTATATCAGATCTAAATCAAATGAAGTCCCGATTCAATTGACAGAATGATTCACGAACCTGCTTGATAAATGGTTTAGATCTAAATCAAATGAATCTAAGTTATGATTCAATTTGCAGAATGTTCTGCAAACCAGCTTGAACCGAAGAACCGGATCTAAATGAAAAGATTTGCAATCCTCAATCTAAAAATGTATTTGATTTAGTGCAACTGCTCAATAAGAAGTTCAGATCTAAATCAAATGACTCAAAGTCCTGAATCAATTCGCAGAATGATTTGCTAACCTGCTCGATCCGATTCTTAGAATCCTTCTGATCTGACATTGATAACTCATTGTAAAAACTGAGAATTCATAATCACTGACATTTATTTTCCAGCAGCATACATTTATTAATTACAGTCATTCACAGTCTATTACAAACTGGCAATAACAGCAAACACCCGCTGAACTGATTGTCCTTGAGAAGAAGTGCTTCTGTTTGTGTTTGCATGAGGACCTGGGGTGAATATTGATCTGTGTGTGTTACTGAATCGAGGGACTTCATCTATCAGACACATCCTTAAAACAAAGACAGCTTTGACAAAACAGAGCTGAACGTTTATGTTTAATAGAACAGATCTGATGAAATCAGGCTCAGGATTCACTCTGAGAATTAGACTAAACGTACATTTTAAGTTTGAACTTTCTCAACGACTCACTCAGCTGTAATGGGATTTAACATGTCCTTTGGTATTAATGGCAAATCTGATTTGGTTGTTGTCTTAATCTTACTCTTCAATGAGGCTGTCAACTTCATCCATTAATCTCAGGAAAAGCACAATGTTGATCTATCTTAATATTGTCCAGGACTTCATCCCACGTGGATCATAATCCATTTAAACAGTGCAGCTAAAGCAGCAATATCAGCTTTCACAAAGACTAATCCGTTTTCACTGTCACAGCGTTTAAATCCAGATTTGATATGATACATTTTTCAGGTTTTTATCCTTGCCTGGGAAGCTTTCACATTGGAGTGCATGTTGTTCAGGAGAGCAGAAAATCCTCTGCTTGCTCCACAAGTCTCAATCTGAGGCCCATTTGTGTTGCCCTCAGGTAATATAATCCATTATCACTGCGATAACACTCACAGTCATGCTGATGTCCAGCTTTCTGTGATGACAGACTGATGCACCAAACCACAGGGACTTTTTGTACTTTATATGAGATACATAAGTGGTATAATCTTTGTTATTTTGTTTGTTTGTTTTTTGTATTCTTGTATTATGTAATATTTGTCCTGGCAATATCACATATAAGAAATATAGAAAATAACTCCCATAAAGCAGAACATTTTTGACAATTGAATTTCTATTAAAAACATTTTTCTAAGCTTGTTCATGATTACTGCATACAATTAGAAAAAACATTTAAGAATTGCATTTCAAGATGAAATACTTTTCAATTAGTGCTGTCTATTGATTAACCACAATTAATTGCATCCAAAATAAAAGTTTCATTTATATTATATATGTGTGTGTGTGATACACAGATAAGGAATATGCTGTTTGTTTATGATGTTTCTCGTGTATTTGAGTGTTTTATTAATATCTGTCAACAGTAGTGTTACACTCGGCGCAGTCTGTGCCTCTTAACCGAACACACGCCTCTTCAGCGAGCCAATTCTGGACAAGCGCTCAGCATTTCTGCAGTAATTGTGTGAGGTTTTTCACCGCGGGGGTGAGACACGAGCTAATCCTCTCTTTGTATTTGTCAACAGAGTAAAAACATCACATTTTTGAGATGCTGAAAATCTCTGCTTGCATTAGCGCCTGCAGTGCGTTCGATTCATTCTGGTGTGTGTTCACTAGAGTCCTCTCCGGAGCTCAAACAGCAGAATGAAGCCACAGCAAGGTCACGGGGAATGCATCAACTGATATAATATACAGCTTAAATGCAATGCAAACGGCTTCGGATAAAAGCATCTGCCAAATGCATGAATGTAAATCCTCTTACACATGCTTAAAAATCCTACACGACAATGATAAATATATGAGTCCTTTATGGTGATTTTGGTTTCTCTGTTCGTTTATAAATAGTTCTATTAAGCTAGAAATACATGCTCTGCGTATCTGATCTGGAAACATCATCATAATTGTTGCAGCCTTAAATTTGCAGTATAATCAATTTGCAAAGTCTTTTCAACACAAAATATATCTAGTTGAATTGTGTGTAACTTAAAAAAATGGTTACATAATTGTGTTGAGTTAAAGTTTGGAAAAACATATGCTGCCATGATTTATTAATCGTATCATTTTTACTATCTCATTACAACAGACTGGAAGAGTAAGCACTGTAATACATTTATTAAAGCATTGTGCAGCCACCATCTGTCTCTCATTGATGAATCTCGCTGTATTACTCATGTCCAAAACACCCAAACAGTATCTAAATCAGCAGAGAATGAGATTTACAGCTTTATTTTAATCACAACCCAGACTTGCAAGTAATTTGTGCCATTTTGTTTTCTATAATTATGGCTCTCCGAATATTACACACATTATAATGAGTGAGGGAAGAACATTCTGCATTGCAGTCCAACAACTCTATACTGCAGAATCCAGAACAAACGCATCTCTAAATATTTATTTCTATCTACTGTATGGGTCAAAGAAATTCACAAAAGTGACTTTATGTCCATAGAAAGTACATTAAATATAATTCAAATTTCAAATAATGATTCTGACTTGTGCATATTAATATATATATATATATATATATATATATATATATATAAAAGAAGAAGGAAGCATATTAAATTTTATTGTGTTTTAAATTAGTAAAAAAAATCTTCCTGACAAATGGGCAGAACCTTGGATAGTGGTAAATAAAAAAAATAAATAAATAAAAATATAAAACATACAAATATATTATATATATATATATATATATATAACAATAACAATTGTTACACTTTTTGTCACAATTGTTACAGTGTTACACTTATTGTTTTTATGCTTAAACCCTTTTTCGAATCTGATCCATATATTAAGAGTTAATTCGCAAAAACTCAATAATCAAAAATCATGCTTTGTGATTGTGCATTCTTTTAAGATCAGCATGCAGTAGGAAAAGAGTGTCATGCAAAGTTTTTAAACTAATATATCTATATATGTATATATATATATATATATATATATATGATAGGTGATCATTAATGTAAATGAAATGTTCCTTTTTAAAAAGATCAATTCTTTTTTAATATAAGAAAATAACTGTACTTTTTAAAAATAATTTTGAAAAAACTGTGTGCAAATTGAAACAATCTGATAAAATTATTCTTTTTTATTTAATTTTATTTTGTTGAGAAGTGTCTGCGGCGAGTGTTTCATCTGGAGAGGGATATTGTGGGCGAGCAGAGTTTGAAAGCACAAATCCCAGGATACGGCTTTCCAATGAGACAACTGAAGAGAGAGTGTGTGGGTTTAACCTGCTCCACACTCATGGAGGAATAGAGATATTCTTCTGAAGAAACATGCCAGAGCATCAGTTTCATGACTACATGCATTTTTGCATTTTTCACTCTAGCATCTGATGAATTATAATGAATTATGTTATCTGTGTAATTTTGATTGTTTATTTTCAATTATAATCCTCAATACAATTTATATGACATCAACACTGTGAACGTTATATCCCTCGACTCAGACTGCCAAACACTATTTTACACAAAATCAAAATAAAATGCAAAAATAAAAATTAAATGATAGCAAGAAGCCCATTCATGAATTCAGCATACAACATTGTGAGGTCATTGCGTGCAAAATGACCCACATTTAGTTTTAATCACTGTAAATATGTCAAATTCAATCATTTACTCTTTGACCCACATTAAAATCCCCATAGCTCTAGAAATGAACCAGACAGGGTCTCTAAAATTATAAACCAAAAGAAAAATAAGTTCAGAATCAGCATCTAAATAGTTATTGAGATTTATTTAATGCTTCTTGATTTACAGCCATGCAAACACAAAAAGTGCTTTTCCCCTTTTTTGAATGATCGCCACTGGCATTTAACGCAACATAAAGTCATATATATTTATATATAAACTGTAAAAAATAAGAGTCATTTTAACTGTAAAATCTGTTAAAGTTAACAGTAAGTTCCCACACTACAAACAACTGTAAAACATCTTACCAGACATTTCATGCAATACTGTTAACTGATTTTCCCAGAATTCCCTGTGTGACAGTACACGTTTGAAAGCATTTTAAATAAATAATTATGTTTTTTAATAGTTTTAATCAGTTACGCACATCTTCTGTTGTTTTATGCATGTTTATTGCATTATTTAAGTGTCGTGTGTGTTATCATGATGGTGTTGTGTGTTTGTGTGAACCACTCTGTGTATCTTCTATATATTAGTATATACTTGTGCTTGTGATGAGCTTGTGCTTGTTTTGAGTCTTCACGTGGTTTTCTCATTTACCACCACTATTCTTACAACACAGATTTTAATAGAAGTGTGTGTTGTTGAATTTCAGACTTTTTCTTGTTTGTAAAATGTACAGGTTTGGCTGTAAATGTGTTTACATGAGTTTTTCTGTATTTTTACAGTGTATTTTTGTACCACAGCCGCCAATTGGTTTTGTAAAAACTACAGAATGTTTTTTTTTTACAGTGTATATGATTTTTATTTATTTTATTTGTATCTACATGTGAATGGAGTCCCACAGATAGCAGCCATATTTTCTAAACCATGAACCAGGATATATTCTGAGTGGCAGTTTGCCTTCTTCAGCCCTTGATGTGAATCTCTTGTCCTCTCTAGCACCTCATTCTCCAGAGGATGTTTGGACTCGATCCCGAGCTGGATCACGTTTGAGATTGTTTGTCTCTGTCCCATCACGGTAACGGCAGTGAAGTCAAGTGTGAAGCAGGACTTCAGGTGTGATGACCGAACCTAAACAGCCGAGCCGTGTGTCATCTGTCCTCATTCACATCTGCAGCTGTCTCAAACTCTGTATAAAAATCTCTAGTGCTCAGAAAAGAGCTTGTCAGTGGCTATATGTAAGAGTTTACACTTTTACAACAAGCCTGGTGTGGCAAACACTCAAAGTTTGAACATGCACTATGTATCATGATCATTTTCTGCTTCTGGTAAATATTCAACTTAGGAAGTTTTGCTCATATCAAGTCAAAGGTTCAAGATAGTCTATTGTTCAGCAGATTAACTGTCATAGATTTAGAGAAAACTATACATTTGTCAGGTGCTGGCATACACTAAATTATTATTTTCCATACTACCATGGTCTAATGACTCTATAAAACGATAGGTCTTCTGAGAAACGTTTGCTCAGGCGAATGGAGTGAAAGGGAGTTAGCGGGAACTACAATTCCCATCAGCCCAGGCGTGGCCATCAATGTTTGCGGCCTGTTGTCCCCACTCAGTGTTGCCAACTTAGCGACTTTTCAGACCCCCTTGGCGACATTTTTCCCTAAAAGCGACTAGCGACTAAATCTAGAGACTTCTTGGACAAACATCAGCGAGTCTCTGGTAGTGCCGCTCTTGTTCTCCCAGCGCGTGCACACCTCTCTCTGCGTCTGTTCTGTTCAGCGAGAGGCTGAGAGGAGCAGGGCTTTTTATTTTACATGCACATAGAGCCAAAATCACAGCATAGCCATTGTCTATATCTTATGTGTACTTGGTTTCATCAGACAATGCTTGATTATAAATAAGGATTTTAATCTAGA
>JAUCMU010000099.1:125282-159658 GCA_032275025.1 Enteromius treurensis
AAAAAATATATATATATATATATATATATATATATATATATATATAGAAAAACTAGAAAAAATTACAAAAACAACTAAATTACTAAAACTAGTGAAAATTGGATAAAAAATTGAATGTAATTCAAAATATTAATAAAAACTATAATAGTATAGAACGTATTATATATTACATATATAATTTTGGAATTAAGTTCATATTGAATTCTGTGACTGATTGACGGATTGTTGAATTTGATATATTGGTAAATTAGAATTAATTATTAGCCGAAACATCTGAATAGTAGAATATACGTGAAAAAAAATCTCCATTTGATGGCAAATATTTGGAATTTTTTTATTAATGTCCCAAAATAATTGGGACATAAAAGAGACCTGATAGTGTGACAGTAATCTGAATCCTGGCCCGGTTGCAGCACACAACACATTTTACTGAGACGTTTCACACCTTCACAAAACTAACCTAAAACAAATAAAGCCAATAAGTTGCACTGGCACTAAAATAACTGGTGTAGGATTTACTCAATTTCCACTCAGAAACTGCACGTAACTTTTTATTAAGCTTGACAATTTAAAGTAGAAAGCCTTTTATTCTAAAACATACTGCAATAATCTTCGAAAAATTATTTCAATAGTACGGTATCCCATCACTCCCATGAGCACTAGTGCAAGGGATGCTTGTCTTAAACGCTACTAATACTCTCATCTCAGAGAGAAATATCTAAAAACACTGCAACAGGAATCAGGATGTTTTCTGGCATTTGTGAAGCTCACTGTCTAATAAGATCAGTTCACATGATCGCTCGAGCCGGAACGAGAATAAACACGCTCTGACAGCAGCAAACGGCCCACGAGGACGCTCACTTCCAAACATTCGGCTGGAGAAACACTCAATCCAGCATCCAGATGACGTCTCAGCTCAGGAACACCAGGACAAAACTAGATCAGATCTGCTGTTTAAATAAACCCTGAACACTGCGAGCCGAGGAAAGATGTATGCAATATGACACATGATATATGGGCACCCATCATTTTTGAGCACAAAAAAACAAAAGCCTATTTCAGAGCTTTACGAGCCTCCAGAAACGATCTGCATCAAGAAAATATAATCAAATCGTCGCAATTGACATGTTACTAAAAAGTCCTTTTGATTTTGAATGATCGTTAGTTGGTAAAGATGCTTTTGCATCATTGATGTAGTTACAACATCATCCACCAGAGGCTAACTAACCCTACCCTGCTAACTAGTCAAACCCTGTTACCAATTTAGCAATTTTGCAGCTAGATTTAGCGACTTCCTCGTCCATTTTCAAACGTTAAAGAGACAAATAGAGCAACTTCTTAGACAGAGCTTGCTATATTCATCTTTATATAGAACAATGAATGTGCATCTATGCTGTAACTAGTGACATTTAGCTACCGGTTTTAGCTACTTTTAGTTGGCAGCACAGAGGAGGAGACTGCTTATAGAAGTGCAGAAGCTCATCATGGCAGCGCTGTGAGTAATTGTTTGTGTTTCTAACATATCTGAAGCTATTCCTAGAAAGAAAGCTTTCATGTTAATAATTTAACAAACACAAGTCATGATGCAAAACGCAGTCTTGTACAATCCTCTGGCTACAAACATTGCACTGCACGGATATAAACTGATCATGTTTTAATGTCTTCAGATAGGTGCGTTTTCTTATATTTGGATAGACAGTGAATCTTGGAGATGTCAGCATAGTTCATGCATTTGGGTTGAATCATGAAGATCTGAAGGATTGATAGATTCTCTCAGCATATTATTGTTTGTTAAAGTAGTTCACGCAGTAAAACACGGCGTTTGCAACGGCAAAGTCATGGGTTTGAATCCCAGGAAAGGTAAGAACTGGTACCAGGTAAATATGTGCTTTGAATTTTTATTCATTCATAAATTTTATTTATTTAAGTTTTTATTTTAAAAGGACTATGCTTTTTAAAATAAATGTTCCAAATGAGGTTTTTATTCCATTAATGAAGCATTTTTGGTTCCCCAAACAACCTTTTAATGATTGTTTTCTAAAAGAATATAAATGTTTTAATATTCTAGTGAACCTTTTCCAATATGAAGAGCCTTTCATGCAAGGGAAAGGTTCCATTGAAGGTTCCTCGTGCAACCAAAGTTCCCAATAAAGAGCCTTCATTTTTAAGAAGTAGTGGGGAAGATTGAAAGATTCTTAGTGGAACCAAAAATGGTTCTTCTACACTCTGAATAAAGAAGGTTCTTCATCGGCATCAATGGCTCCATGAAGAACCAAGAACATCTATGGAATGTTTACATCAGACAAGAGGTTCTTTAACATTCTTTAGATTATTAAAATGTACCCTGCCGTTCAAAAATGTGGGGTCAGTAAGATATTTAATGGGGTTTAAATATGTTTCTTCTGCTCATCGAGGCTGCATTTATTAGATTAAAAATCCAGAAAAAACTATAATATTGTGAAATTTTTTTTCAATTTAAAATAAGTGTTTTCTGGGTGAATATATTTTAAAATGTAATTTATTCTTGTGATACAAAGCATCATTACTCCAGTCTTCAGTGTCACATGATCCTTTCAGAAATCATACATATGCTTTCTAATATGATTTTTTTTATTATCAGTGTTGTTCAGTGTTGTATCAGTATTATTCACACAGTTAACACTTATTTTAAATTGAAATAGTATTTCACAATATTACAGTTTTTTTCTGGATTTATAATCTAATAAATGCAGCCTTGATGAGCAGAAGAAACATCTTTAAAAACCATTCAATAACTTACTGACTCCACATTTCTAAACGCTAGTGTACCTATACTCTTCAAAATAAAGGTTTCAAAAGCTGATGCCATAGAAGAAACATTTTTGGTTCCCAGACGAACCTTTTAGTGATCAGCTCCTAAAGGAACCCATTTTTTTAAGTATATAAAACATTTTAGGAAAGAACCTTTTTCTTTTATGCAAAGGAAATGTTGCATTGATTTTAAAAGTTCCTTGAAGAAAAAGCCTTTATTTTTTTTTAAAGATGAAATGGGCTCTTTGAAGAGCTGTTCCGCGAAAGGTTATTTCTTTCAAGGAAAGGTTGACTGACTCTTAACTTTAAAAATGACAACATACTGCTCTATCTGGGCTTCGTCGGACAGCCCTTTGGAGAACATCTAGAAGGTGACTCGAATGTCCTATAATTCACTGAAGGAACTTTAATTTATCAGCTCCATTATGGGATCCATTTTGTAAATTCCTGCCATTTTTGAAAGGTTGACTTTGAGTGTGCCGATCTGAGGAGCCCTAAATGAAGCCTCCAGTATATTTTCCTCTTTGCATGCAAATGCAGCGCGAGAGAGCCGGAGGAGGTGGGGTTGCATGAGGCTAAGAGCGTTTCCTCATCAGCAGCACAGCTTCACCTTCTCATTGTCGTCTAGGCTTTGTGCTTTTTTGCTCGCTATCTGCGCGTCTTTCTCCGGCGGTGCAACACAAAGCAGCGCGCGCGGCATCGTTATTGATGTCAAAACGCCGTTTTTCTTACCTTGCCGTTGCGTGATGAGGAATTTAGGAGCCTCTCCTGCGGGGTAGAGGCTTTGTGGTGCTGGATGAATTCAATCAGCCTCCCACTGCAGGCTGCCGTTCGCCTGAGAGAGTCCGATGCATTTCTGCCATCTCAGAGAGATGATGCTCCAAGCCGCGCATCTCCCGCGCATCTCCCAGCATCCCTTGCTACCGGTTCCGCGATGATGCCATGGAGAAAACAAGGTACAATCCACAGCTAGAGGAAATGAGAACAGCCTGCCTCCTTCTCTCTCTATCTCTCTCTCTCCTCCTGTGTGTGTGTGTGTGTGTGTGTGTGTGTGTCAGCGTTACCTTGGAGACGGTTGACGCCCCCTCTGTCGCCGTGGCGAAGCGTTTCCACGTGAGCGCGTGATTTGAGACGGCAGGTATCTTCAGAAGAGAGGTGTCGCGCGCTGATAAAGCGGTCAGCTCATGAATAATTCATGAGACGATGAGGGTCAACACAGGCCAGAAGCTGAATCATCAAATATTTACCACTGTAAACATAGTTTCCAGGAGATATACTAGAAATCACGCTAATTTAATCATCACAATTAAAAAAATTATATTTATGTTTGAGTGATGATGAGTTTTTATTTTAATGATCAGATCAGAAACAACCACCTTTGTTTTTACTTTTACTTTGTTTTAATTAACAACGTAGCGTACGTCTGTCTATAATAGCTTATAAATTAACGTTTTATAGACATGTCAGAATCTGCTTATGAATAATTAATGAGATTATAATAAGCGTCATCTGATGCTATGAATATATAACGGATGACAAAAGATTAAATATTTACCGCCATAAACACAGTTAGCAGCTGAAATGCCAGACATTGCTCTAATTAAATCATCGCAATTAAAAACTAAGGCTTAACTATATTACGATTTGCGTGATGACTAAATCAATAAGGATATTGTAGACTTTTATTAGTTAGATCATGTACAGCCCGCTCTGTTTTTACTTATTTCATATTTACACGTTTGAAGTCTGCCATTAATAATAAAGTAACGTTTTATCAACGGCGAATAGTTTTCAGCTCATGAATAATTAATGAGATTATAATGAGGGTTATCTCTGGTGACGACAGAGCATGAATCGTTTAATATTTACCTCCGTAAGCATAATTTGCAGTAGACATATCAGTTCTTATTAAAATAATGTTAATGTGATTTAAAATCAACCTAATACCTAATTTTATCAGTATTTCAAATCATTTTAATGGGTCAGATCAGGTACAAATGATTCTATTTCAGTTAATTCTATTGTAACAACTGCATGTGTTGACTTTTGCATTGAGCCTGTGTTTAATTTATTTATTTAATTTTCTATTATTTATTATATTTATATATTATTTAGTATTTTAAAGAATATTTTTCTTTATAATGTCTTAATATTTTATTTCAAATACTTTTTTTTCCAAATTTTAATCAGGCTTTAACATTTTTTACACTTTCCTCAAAAACTTTCTTCTGTACTTTTAGCTTGTTACAAAGTAATTACAATTTTAGAAAAGGGTTAGAAAAGGGTTAAAAAAAACATTCATGAGTTTATCTGGTTAGTCATGAAGGCAGATCAGGAAAGCCACTGACAAAACCCACCAATAATAATCAATAGCTTTAAAGTGTAAATTTACAACCATGAGACATTTGAATTTAAGAGACGTTTACATCTTAATTAGTAATAAAATGCAAAGCAGATGCTGTTTGAGCTGGAAGTCTCTTGAACAGCTCTTGATTCAGCGTATGAGGAAACAGTCGTTCAGAAATGTCAATACATCAGATCAAATATAAAACTGCCACAAAATTCCCTGATAAACACATTGATCGGTCTGTGGTGTGATTTTCTCTGCTGCTTTTGTCCTTTCAGAGCTTTTGTTAGGCAGGGCAATTTAAGTCCATTCTGAAACAATGACAACCGATGGGCTTTTGTTTTCTGTCTTTAGCGTATTAATAGAGCTAATGATCCTCGTTCACTGAAGGCTTCAGCTGATGATTTTGGCATCTTCATCCACAAAATACAAGTCTGACCTCACAAAGCATGTATTTATTCACAGAAAAAAGTGCAAATTAGTGCTTGACTGTTCTGCCAATATTGTGATACATTATGTAGTTATGTTTTTCATCAAAAACATGGTTTTTAATCACTAGTGCAATACAAATGTTATTATGATGTTAAGTGAATTAGTAAAGAAGGCCATGGGCCTTAATTACAGGTTTATTAGACTACACCATAGTGTTCTTCCTCAGTGTGTTCCTACAGATGAACAAGCCTTTGTGGCCTTATTTTAAACCACATTAAGAGAAATAAGAAATAAAGTGCTTGAACGTTTTTGTGTGTTTTGGCAGCATCACCCTTCAGCGCCACCTGCTGATGCGACAATGAATGACAGGTCATATTTTTTTCTTATTTTATTTAGGTAGCTTACTAAAATACCTAAAATTGAAACAAATAAATATTAACTATATAGGCAACAGATAAAAAAACCCACCAAAACTGAGTTATGAAACAGAAAATGCCAAAAAAGTGTGTGTGTGTGTGTGTGTGTGTGTGTGTGTGTGTGTGTATATATATATATATATAATCCTAAAATAACACTGGTGGAGGGGTTTTCCAAACTAAAACCATTAAAAAACATTTCATTTTTCACTTGAAATAAATATTAACAATATTAATAATATTTAGAAAAGGGTAGTTGCGTATGGAGGGCCAAATTACTCAAAATTAAATAAATAAATAATGAAATAGATAAATGCGGAAATTTATAAATAAATATATATTTTTACTTATTTAATAATTTATTCATTAATTTGCTTTTATTCATTAATTTCTTAATTATTTCATTTATTTATTTAGCAGACATACAGATAAATAAATAACAACATTAAGAAATCAGTTTTATATTATACATTTTATAATATTATATAAATAATGAATTAATAACTAAATGAATAATCAAATATTTATACATTTCTGTATGTAATTATATTATGGATTTAAAGATTTATTAATGTATTTCAACAATTATTTAATAGTTTAATTTTTTGTAATTTTGTGCCAAAGCAAAATTTGAGTTTCTTTAATAACTACATCTGAAAAAAAGCAACAAAATTACTAAAACTTAAAAATAAAATACAAATAAATGTTAAAAATATTATTGTTAATATAGAGACAAAACTAAAAGGCATTGGTTTCCAAACCATTTAAAAAAACAATTTTACTTAATATTTAGAAAAGGCTAGTTGCCAAGGCAACAGTTCTCAATTTAATGTAAAGTACTTGACTAAAACTGAGAATAAAAATGATTGAATTGCATATTTATACCAAACTTAAGTGTGAAACTCAATAAAAGACTATTATATTCTACATTATCCTGTTTCCAAGCCCATGCAAATAAACTGCTTTATAATCTTCTTCCATGTAACATGCTGATAGTGTGTTTGACTGCAACAAAGAGCAAATACGGTAACAAAATAGCACAAGTACAAAAGCAGTTTAATATTAGAATTGTTTGCATTTATTGAAGCATTAATAACCACATACAAACACGTGACAGTATAAATGCCTATCCAGAAATGCTATTCTTGCAATATACAAAAAGAAAAAAAATCCTTAAACAACGAGGCGTTACAAAAAGTATCTATATACAAAATAAAAAAGTATGTACAAAAACACAGGAATGGTTCAGGAACTACAACAGTAAGCAGTCTACGTTTACAAGCGCCTGAGACTCATGGATGTCCAGACAGAAAAGCGCTTCAGTTAGCGTCCGTTTCCACAGGTTTTGTGGCGTGTTTCTGTCGGTAGCGCTCGGCCCGCAGCTCCTCGAAGCAGAACTCGCTGGCTCCGCTGTAGAGCAGCTCTTTGCAGTACATGCTCTGCTCCCGGCTCCGGCCCTCCTCCTGCGTCTGGAGCTGCATCCGCTCCTGCAGCGCCTTCAGAGGAGTCTGCTCCGGCCGGCAGGGCCTCCGCGCCGACAGCACTGAGTTCACCGCCGGGTTGATTTTACACGGAGTTCTGCGGGGAACACATGACGGAAATGAGGTCAGTGCACTAAACCCATGAGCACACGATTACATTAGCGCAACTCGGCTATAGAAGATGGACCGTACAGTTCATTAGGGCAGGGTTATTATAGCTGGTGACTAAGACAGTTAAAAAAAAAAACTAACTTCAGGAAAACATTATTATTGTTGCATGTTATGATAAAAGAACAAACACGATCTCCCATGCGCTCGTCATCTATCTTCTGATCACACTCACACAGCGGGAGGCTGGTCGTCCTCCTCCACGAACGGCTGGAAGCTGGGTTTAGGAGCTGGAACAGCGACGCTGAGGCCTGATCTGGACTTCAGAGGCAACTGGAATTACAAACAAACCACTTTTAGCTCATAATGAATGTTGATCTGTCAGATAACAGCCTCTGTTCCCCTCCAGACACAAAACTAGTCGGGTAACTGGTTAAACGGGTAACATTAGCATACGCGTACCTTCACGTTGGTCCACTTCTCAGGTTTCGGTTCATTCTCTTTGGCTCGGGCAGTAGGCTGCGCCGTCCAGATCTCAAATTTGGGCTCCTGCGGCTCAGTTTCAGGAGCTTTATTCTCATCAAAAATCAGCAGCCGGCTGTTCTGTTTGGGGCCCAGCGGCTGTTTAAACTGAAGCCCGCGAGCATCTGTCACAAAAAACAACAGCGTGATCGCACCAGATTCCTCCATTTACTGCTGAACACACAGAAACAAAGGGTTTCCTCACATCCGACCGACGCGTTCCCTCTGTTGATGGGAACAACAGCCTTTTTCTTCCCTTTGGCTTTGAGCTCAGCCAGTGAAGCTCGCTGAGGCTCATCTTCATCATCATCATCATCACCTCTCGGTTGATCTGTCATAGAGGACATCATCTGTCTGCACACTCGTGCCTGCAAAGCTCTGGAGATCAACACATTTCATGATGAGACGCGACGAGTCAGACATTAGAAACACTTCCATACAGCAGCAGCGGTCGATATTATCAACAGGAATTAATGTAGAATACTACATACCTGCATTTTTATTGATATATAAAATACATAAGAGTTCAATCGACTTTTCTATTTTAAAAAAAATAAATACAATTATTTATACACACACACACACACATATATATATTTATTTATTTTCTTTTTTTTTATTTTTATGAAAAAGTCGATTGAACCTTTAGACCAAAAAAAGGAAAAAGGTTGTATTATATTTAATGATGCATCAGGATTTTATGGCTCTGATATACCGATAGTACAGCAGATACTGACACAGAATCTGAATATTAGTCGTCAGTAACTCTGTCTCCAATAATATGTCTCAGTAAGATGAGACTGAAATGATCCAAACACGTTATGCAATGCAATGCTGATTGAGAGCTGAAGAAATAAAGGCTTCTCAGAAGATGTGAGATGTTTTGGATGCTTGTGAAGATCATTCCTCCGACTTAGATTTGATTATGTCGATCATTCAGAGGATGAGGATAGATAGAGATGAACGTACTAAATATTCATTGGAAGCTTTCAAACCTGTGAAACGCGTGGAGCTTCTCCACCGGCTCTGCTCCACACTTGATGCCGTCCTGAAATACACTGTCAGCCATCTTTACATTTCCTCTCTTCTCGTACTCCTCAGACCAGGCGATGTAAAGAGCAGCCTGCATGGTTCCTATGCCTTGAGCTTGCATGTAGCGGTAGACATCCATCGGATCAGTACAGCCCTCCGCCTGCAAGGAGACCGAAACAAACATGTTTAAAACACTATAATGCCATCTGAACATTCATCTAAAAGGTGTGCCACTCACAAACTCAATCCAGAGCTCAACGTAGCGAACGTCGTTGTGATATCTCTTGTCGGCTGTGAAGCGCGTAACAGCGCTTTCAAGAAGCACTGATAAATTACTCTCTTTTCCACCCTGTGGATACGTCTGCTTTGTCCATTTGATGTACCTGCATTTTAAAAAGTTAGAATTGTACATGATTTGTGCGTCAGAAGCAATGCATCTGTCATCATCATAATCCATACCTGACCCAAACATCAAGAGGATCGTCTCCATCGTATATCCGCAGCTCAGACTCAAACGCTCTAAAAGAGAAGCATAGCATTAAAGAACTGTTCAGGAACAGGTCTAAAAGTTAGTTGTATTAAAACATTACTCACTGTTTCTTCTGATGGAGGGCCGTGTGGTTTCCCTCCTGCTGCTGACACAGAGCCTGGTGCAGGGCCGATACAGAGCGGCCTTGTCTCAAAGGCTGGATATTTTCTTTACACAATTCCCAATCGGCATCACACTCTGCCATGACTGGAGATCCGATCTAATAGAACAATAACAGATGGTACATATAATACTGAATGGTCACCACAGTCACGGTAACTTATATACAATGTCCTAAAAGCATCAAATCAAAACTTATAGGAGAACTAAAGCAGTAAATAGTGGGAAATGTCACAATAAAAGCACAAAAAAGTATCTGATCATGCGATGCTGCACACAGTTCAAGTCAAAACGAGACGCGTAATGTTAGAAAAGTAACAAAAAACTAATATAACTTACATTTTATATGCGTCTCCTCGTCAAACTACGCGACTTCACCAAGCAAAAACAAGTGTACAAATGTGCGATTATTTGCAATATTTCTCGCTGCTGTGTGATTGTTTTGTCCCTTCGTGTTCACATTGACGGATCAAAAGACGTTTTGAACAAAAACCGGAAGCGCGCCAAAGAGGTTCCGATTGGGCGAGCCGCCCACGTGACCACGCGGCTACCACTTAGAGCTTCTTTAAAATAATAACAGGTTAATATATATAAAATTTAAATTTATGACAATAGCGATATTGCTTTTAGATGTATTTTTTGTCATAAATTCTTTTGTCATATATTTTGTGAACGATCAAGAGCGTGGCAGTTACATTGCATGCTGGGAAAATGAGTTTTCCTCATGCGTTTTAACTTTAACAGTTTTGATTGTTCCGTGCAAAATTACTTTTAAGGTAATTTAGAGTATTTTTATTTTGTAATTTCTAAAGGTCTCTACACATTTCCCGCGTGTATTAATCCTTTTAAACTACTATTATTTTAATAGCTTGAAGCGAGAAGACTACATTTCCCTACACGTCCCCGTTCTGACAGCGCTTCCTGTGTTTACATGCTCTGATTCAACACAAGCGTAATTGATAGAGTGCATCTGAAATCGAAATACGCACTAAATGTATGCAATTAATTATTGTTATCTTGAGCATTTAAAGTGTCACACTGCGCTTTTGTGCTTCCCTGAAGAGTCTCAGTATGGATAATCGCTGTTACGGCTGTGCATCAAAGTTCAGTCTCTTCAGAAAAGAGGTTAGAGAGAATATGAACACAGCTTGTTTCATTTCACCTTGACTGAAGGCGTTTGACTCGGTTTTGTGTTTTTGCAGTTGGGTTGTAAAAACTGTGGCCATTCTTTCTGCTCTGGATGTTTGACCTTCAATGCTGTGGTGCCAAAATATGGAAACAGCCAGCAGAAAGTCTGCAAACAGTGTTATGGAAACTTGACAAGGTCTGGAAGCCAAACACAGTTTATATTCCGAATAAACACTGGTTGTGTATTCACTAATGCACAGCTGACAGGTCTTTGTGTGCAGTTCAGGCAATCAGACTGATGCTGGCAGATGGTCCCCACCTGAAAACTACAAAAAGTAAGAATCTATAGGTGTGCATTGTGAAAAACAGATATATATTGATGGACTAGCACAGATCTGTGGCGTCTTACAGGCGAGTTGCTGCTTTTGAAGCCAAACAAGCTCCGCAGAACCAGCCTTCCAGACCTACAGGAGCAAAAAGCAGCTCTGTGAGCCTGGTTTCTACCAGAGGACTCAGTAAAGAAGACCAGATCATCGCAGAACGACTCAACAAGCTGAAAGAGGAAACCAAGCCAAGTGAGATCTGTCAAAATCTGGTCTCTGAAGTACTGCTTGAGTGTTTATATTGTCATATAATGTGAACTTTATTATCATCCCGCTCTAATCTGCCAAATGCATCTATAATGCATGAAGATATTAAGATGTTATATACATTAACATTAGGATTTTTAGCATGCTTAATGTTCATTTGCATTCAAGACATATAGAACCAATGATGATGTTTTTCATTTTGTGCCAGAATTTCCATTAATTATATTCTCGTAGAGGTTCAGTGGTTTGCTCAAGGGCTTAATGTTGAATATTCATGAATAACTGCGAGACATAACTTTTAATCAGTAGTACTTGATCAACTTTATGCTGTACCTTGAATGCAAAAATGCAAGTTGCTTTGGGTAAAAGATGTTTTCAAAATGGGGTCATATTACAAAAAATGTAATAAATAAATAAAAGCAGTTTAAAATAAAAAATAAATAATAAAACATAAATATTAAATAAATAAATAAATGAAAATTGATTAAAAAAAAGATTACGAAATAATAGTGTTACTGAATAGAAATAAAATTATTTTCTGAATAGTATTTTAGGGATATTTTTAACATAAAAAATGTATTTCAGCTTTTAATTGTTTTATTTCAGCTAGTTGCCAAAGCAACATGTCTAATTTTTAATTAGTTTAAGATAGCATAAACAAAAACTAAATCTGAAATAAAATTACATTGGAATAAATATATTTAATTTTTATTAATTTGAAATAAAATGTCGTTTATTAAATTTATTAATTAAATTAACAAACAATATTAAACATAACAGATATATAGACAACAAAATCTAATAAAAATGATTAAAAAAAATAACAATTTGACTAACTAAAATTAAAAAAGAAAACCATATATACAAATAAAACCTAATATAAAAATATCATAACATAATAGTATGTCAGTGATCCGAAATAACTATGGTAAAATGTATATAAATAAATTAATCTTCTAATAAATCTGTTAGGGTGCCGCCGTTAAAAGTTGCTTTTTCAAAGTAAAATAAAAATAAACATCTAAAGATGCATCTTTTTCACCAGCAGCACCCAAAAAAGTGAATACCAGCACTTGCCTACTCTATTCTATTCGGCTCGTTTGGCCTAATTTATTAAAAAAAAAAAAACCCTGCAGTGTGTAGTTTGTTAGACTAACAGGTTTATCACAGCACTTGTCCACTGTTCCTCTCCCCTGTGGATCTGATTTGTTTTGGATCAAATGTACATGTAAAACACCAATCTAAAGTTCTCAGATGTGTCTCTCTGTCCTTTCAGAGTCCATACCGTCAGAGAAAGAGCTGGAGTCTCGTCTCGCTGCTTTAAAGGCCCCGGTTGAGCCGGTGCCGTCTGCTAAAGACATGGAGGAGCGTCTGGCTGCTTTACAGGGACGACCTTCGCCCTCTCAAGCCCCACGGCCTGTAATTCAACATCAGCTTTCACTAGAAATACTGCTGAGAAGATTATCGTTGCATTAAGTAAAGCAACTGCATGCTTTCTGTGGATGTTTACTGTGTGCAGGTTCATCAGCCGCCCGATGGCAGGACTCAGACGGAGCAGACTAATGATTTGATCACTCAGATGACAGAAGAAGTAGCTATTGATAACCAGCATCCGGCTTCAGAGGGTACTTTCACCATTTTTAATTGCCTAATTTATTTAGGGTTATGAATTTTAATATCCTAATTTAGTTCTATGATGAATAATGCATTGCAGTTTCGTAATGCATATTTAAATTGAGTTCAGGACACAAGAAAAGTGATTAAGAATCTTTACTTTATTAAACAATGGACAGTTTTATAAAGCAGTGAGCATCACAGAACCATATGTTATGATGATTTTAGAATCTAAAATATGAATTGAAGTATTTGTTTTATTACACTTTATCTATTGCATCAGTAAATTTCAGTTGCAATGATTATATATGAAGGTTGTGAGTTTTTACTGCGCTTCAGCAACATTTACATACACCAAACTTTTATTTGATGTGATTTGATTTTATCTCCAGAATTTTTTTATAGAGAGGTTTTTTTCACCTTTCAATTTTTTTTATAAAAACATAGTGACGATATAATTAATTTATCTGTTAAATAAAATAAATAAATTAAATTGAATTTGAATAAAATAAATGATTTTAAAAATTATTAGAATAAATAGTATTTTTTTATAATTAGAATACATAAAAATTTGAATAATTATTTTATATTGGTTTAAATAAAATGAAATTAAAATTGATCAAAATAATAAAACAATATTAAAATTATTTAATAAACAAATATTGTAAATACTATACACACTGTGGCTGAGCAGTTTGATTATCTTAATCATCTTAAATTTAAAAATATTCTCAACTAATAATAAAATGAACAGCATGGTTTATTATATTTAACTAAAACCTTTTTTACTTGAAATAAGATGAAACTTTAACTAAAATTAAAATTTCAATTTATTTTAGGGGTTTGTTCCTATTTTATTCCTAAAACAGGGTTAAAATGTATTTTGTTCAGTCAGTTAGCAGTGTGGAGTGATAAAGAGTGATACTCAAGAATTTTGAACTTGATGTCTCTCCTGGAAATGTATGTGCATATTTAATGAGGCCATTTGCATATTTAAGCATAATATTTCAGAAAACTGTGAATAGTTAACTGGGGAATGTATGATGGCATCGCTCGATATTCTCTGAATCGTGTAGATGCAGAAGGACCATTAAACGATCTGAATAAACAAGAGGGCGGGGGTGTGAACGAGAACGTGGATGACGGCGAGCTGTCAATCAAACAGCTGGAGGCGGAGGAGAGCCGTGTGCTGGAGGAGGCCATGCAGGAGCTGAAGAAAGACAAACACAACCAGCAGCAGATGCTGGAGATGGCCAAGAGACTGGCTTTACTGCAGGGACGGGATCCTGAGCAGGGTGCGTTCACATCCACAGACAGTGCTGGGAATATAAGGAACGAGACGGCGAGGATCTGAAATGATTGAATGCAAAATCAAAATGACTCTCTTATGCTGTTTGCTTTCTTAAAGTAGATTTTTCTAGGTGTTTCTGACCAAAATGGATCTTGAGCAAGAAAATAATTCAGGGCTTGATTTCTGACTTACAAAAATGAATTATAAAAAATGTATTAGTATAAATAATAATTAGACTGATTTTGTTACGTTGGACTCAATGAAGAATGAGTAAATAATTCAAGAAAAAAATAATAATACATTAATATGAAGATTACAGTCCAAAAGTTAAAAAAAAGGACATTAAAACATAAAAATCATAGATGAAGCATTCACAATAAAATGAATGAATTAAATGAATAATTAATGGCAGCATGTTTTGGGTTTAAAGTAGTTCTGTCAAAGGATTAATTGCAATGAATCGCATCCAAAATAAAAGTTTTGTTAACATAATAATATGTGTGTGTACTATGTATAATTATTTATTGTGCAAATATAAACACACACACGCATGTATATATTTCAGAAAATTGTATTTTATATATGAAATATATTTGTATAGAATATAAATTATATGAAAATAAATCATATCATTGTAAATATTTTTTAAATATATACAGTACGCCGTTATTTTGGATGCAGTTATTCGTTTGACTGCACTAAAAAATTCAAAAATGTCTATAAGTGACCAATTTATCTAATCAGATCTTAATATATAGATCAAACATTTTATTCGAATACATTTTCTCTCTACTGTTGCATAATAGAAGTTGATTGCATTGTGAATGATGTATCGTATTGCCTTTAAATAGGTGCATGAGACAGCGATGTTTGTGTGTTTGTTCAGTTGGAGCGCCAGATTTCCAGCAGCCGGACAGCGATGAGGAGACGGAGGAAGAGGCCATCAGCAGGGTGATGAAGCAGGTCTGTCATATTTATCCTATCAAAACAATAGGTCCTACTAACAGTCTTTGTCTGTGGATTCATTGTTGTAATTATGACCAAAAAAAAGATGAAAAGTCATAGTCATGATGTGAAAAGTTGATGCTAACTATGTAGTGCTGTCAAAATAAAAGTTTTTGTTTATGTAATATGTGTGTACTCTGTATATTTATCATGTATATACAAATAGACATGCATACATGTGTATGTTTAGATTTATATATGAAACATATTTACTGTATGTGTGTGTGTATTTCTATATGCATACTAAGTATACACAGCACAGATACAAGCTAAAATGTTTGTTTTGGATGCAGGTAATTGTTCTTGTTTGAGATCACTATAACTATGGGAGTGTACACTATTATAGCCTGTGGTACATCTCTTAACAACCAGCAGAGGTCACTCTTCAGACAGATCCATCAGAACTCAGTTTGATGGCATCCTGAGTAAGTGTGTGTGTGTGTGTGTGTGTTGTCACTTATTCAGTTATCAGAGGAGGCGGCTCTAGATGAGGCCAGCGGCTACAACATCCCACCAGAGCTCAGCGGCCCAATGAACAGAGAGAAGGACGTGTCCAGCAGGAGACCGGTAACAGCCCAACACACACACACACACACAAACGTGTGCATCACACAAACACATGCTTAAAACAAGCAGCCATTCAAATAAACCTCTTCTGAACTGTGCGTTATTTATCTGTTTGTGTTTAAGCGGGCTAAATCAAAGCCGGCGGCTGCTGTCTCACAGATCCGGAGATTGAATGACGATGATGATGATGATGATGAAGAGCTGGCGTGGTGCTGCATCTGTAATCAGGACGCCGTCATTCGCTGCCACACGTGTGAGCGGGATCTGTACTGCGCCCGCTGCTTTAGGTACGATCGATCAGTCCTTTCTCAAGTTGTTGTCTGGTCAAGTCACCTTAACGTGCCTCTACTATAGCTTATGAAAGATTCATATTTTGGTTTTGGGGAATTCCAAACAACAGGTTGACCTGCATACAAGGTCTGTTTCATTTAAAGTGACACCTAGTGGTGAAGAATGAATTAGCATTTTCATATTCATAAGAATCACCTTCTGTAAGTTTTTACATATTCAGTTTACATAAGATAAAAAAGTCCAGCTTCGATAAATCATCATTACAAGTCAAAATCATTAAAAAGTAAAAACTATGAGATATAATAATCAAAATAATCATTTATAATTGTGAGATAAAAAGTCATAATGGGATTTAAAGACAAAACTGACACAAAAAGTCATAATTATGGCATCGAATGTTCATGTCATTTATTAAATCAAAATTAGGATATACATAACTACAAAATATAAAGCTGACATAGCATGTTTTACTAATTGAGACAAGTCTATTTTGAGAAAGTCATAATTATCAAATAAACGTTGAAACTACGTGTAGTATAAGTATAAATAGTATAAGTTTTAATCTTAATTATGTTTATTATGTCCGGTTTATGACTTACTATCTCATAACGGTGATCTTTTTATTATATGTGAAATATATCTGATATTTCTTTTTGGTATGCGGCAGAAATAGACCTCCATACGAACTGTTTATGCCACGTCTTTTCGTCAGATTTATTCTTTTGTGTCTCATATTTAACGAAACTCTGGTTCACTGCGGTTATTCATGAGATCTTACCGAGTGAAATGAGCTGTATTTTTGACATCCCGTACAATATCAGTGTAATAATTGTCCTTCATTGTGCCGCAGGGAAGGCCACGACAAATACGATAGAAAAGAGCATCGCACTTCCTCTTACACAGCCCCTGAGAAAGACAAGAAGAAATCCTGAGACCTCCACGAGCAGCCCAGTGATGTAGCTCGTGTAACTTATTTAATCACAGCCAACAGAAAATAGTCATGTTCGTATGCCTTAGACTCAAGATTGTTTGAGGAATGATTGCTTTAGCTCAGCTTCTGTAAATATAAAACCAGACCATAAATAAATCAATAAAACACTTGAACTGACCGCAAGTCATGTGCTCTAGAGTACTACTTATTGTTTTATCTGGTGTGTATTCTGGCTGTAAAGCAACTCACTCTGGTTCATTTACGCACAACATATTTGCCATACGAGTCATTCCTGGTATCCGGTGACGTTTCAGCCTCAATTGAGTTAAACTGTAAATTTAGGATAAAACCTTAAACGTTGTTACCGTATTTGTTACGGTCAAAAATTCCGTTTTACCGTAAATGTTACACTTTCTTTAGAGTGTACTTTCCACTGAGGACATGATCAAATTGAAAGCATGTATCAATTAAACGATGTGTAAAATCCAAGTAATATTTCAAATGTCTATTATCTCTGTTACGAGTATATGTACGTAAATCATAGAGACACTGTATAACAGGAATGCCTCCTAGAATAACTAATTGCGTTAGAATTGAGTATGCGTTCATAATTCTGAATGTTTTTTTGGTTTTGTTTTCGAGAACTTCCTGTTTGAATGAAGGAATGCTGGCGACTCTAAACTCATAAGCATTTATTAGCTGTTGGATGTGATCTGGAGTCAGTGGAAGCTGTTTCGAGCGGCTCTGGTCTTTGCTGGTATTTCCATGTTGTTGTGATGAATAATTGAAAGGCGAGTGTCGAAGGAGACGTATGACAGGAAGTGCAGTGCATTAGTGTTTGAGAGCCATACGCTGACGCCTTGGACTTACCGTGTTTTTGTGAGTGTTGGCATCAACTTTGGCAGAGATAACAGAAAATAAATGGAGAAAAATAAACTTCTAAGTACTGTGTGTGTGTTTTCTGTGTGTTCATTGTTGACTTTGTGAGGATATTTGGTTGGTCCTCACAAGGGAAATAAATGAAGTTTATCTTAAAATGTAAAGATTTGTGTAAGGGGTAGATTTAGGGCTAGGGTTGATGTAGGGCCATAAAAATATTTTAGGTCAGTATAAAAACAAAGTCCTCACAAATGTAGCGAAACAAACGTGTGTGTGTGTGTGTGTGTGTGTGAATCAGCACATCAGCTGCTTTACAGTGTTATCACTTTATGACCTTGTTAACGTGCTTGTGTGTGTGTGTGTGTTTACAGTAAACCAGTGTTTGTTCTTTAACCCACATACATGCTGTGAAAAGCAGTCATGGTTTTCTTTTCTTTATCTTTTATTTTAAGCATTACAACTGTATTTTATTTTACCTTTTTTTCTAATTGAATGTTTTTAGAGCTTTACATCTGTTTTTTAATTAGTTTTATTTAATGATCTATCATTTCTAACTTCTTTTGAGCATTATCTGTATTTTATTTCCCTTTTAATTTGAGTATTGTATTTCATTTATTTAATTTTAAGCATTATACTTGATTGACATTCATTCGCTTTTTTTTTTTTTTACTTTATTTAGAGCATTACACCTGTTTTTTATTTTATTTTCATTTTATTTTAAACATTATAATTGACTGGTTTTATTTTATTTTGTGTTTCTTTTACTTTATTAAGAGAATTACACCTGGTATTTTTTTTCTGTGTGTGTGTGTGAATACCATCGTCTCTGTTGATTCACACTTTTACAAAACAGCTGAGGTTAATGACTAAACCAAGAAATGTGGCATAAAAGTTAACCTTCAGCAATCATCTCTCCTCTGCATGTTTTTTTCTTTCTCCAGCCTGGCGTGTTTTACAGTGTTTCCATTTTTCATATCAAATTCATATGATTTATAGTACTTCAAAAGCTTTAATCAAATGTAAACATTCAGTAAAAACGTATTCTGGGTCATGGAGAGAATCCGTGACCAGCTGTTGATCACTAAAGTCATTTTAAAGGTTTGTAAAAACAATAAACGCCCGATAAGTAGAGGGTAATTAATATTTTTGCTAGTTCTTCAGTGAAATGTTTAATGTAAAGTGTTTAAATGGTCTTATTAGTTCTGCTGGATGCGTTTGGAGTTATGCATTAAGGGCATCTTTCATTTATTCTCATGCAAATCATTGAAATATTATCAGCTTTACCAGACATACATAAGCATGAGGTGAAATACTGGATAAATGAATGCAGTGCTGATGCAGTTCATGGTGACATGCTTGTTTTTGTTATTAAAGATGCATATTTTAGCATTTTTTAAAACCTGGCATATTCTGCACTTATCGTGTAGTACATATCGGATTTAAAGTGTACAGTTGAAATCAGACAATGGCAGAATGTAAGAAAGATATCCTAGATTCTGAATTTATTATCATGAACTGTATCTATGGTCTGAAATCTCAAAAAGAAATGGTTTATTATTACATACAACACTTGTCAGAACAAAATATATATATATAAATAGGAAACAAAATGTACATGTCACAAAAAAAGCGTAGTAGTAATAGGCAATACATTTGATATGCAACGCTGGAGAAACTGTACAGAATCATTAGTGGTCAAAAACACTGTTTCTGGAAGTTTCCGTGGTTGAACCATGTGTGCGGTGAATTATAGAAACGTCCACAGACAGACACACAACCCTCTACATACAGGAGGAGGCGGGGCTTGGCCTTCGGGGTGGGGCTTGTTGGTGGGGGCGGGGTCAGATGCTTCACATTGTCTTGAAAAATCCAGCCTTTGACCTAATACTATTTCTTCAGAGATCCTGACATCTTCCTCAGTCCCTTCATCCGGTACAGAAGACCGTTGATAAAGTCCTGCAATAAATTGTATTTGGATTTTTTTGAATTAGAAATGTATATTTATTAATAAACTATGAGCAGACATCTTTTAATCCAAATTCAGAAATGTATTTAACATGTGCTTTGTTTTTTGTTTTGTTTTTTTCAAAATCAATACAATAAATATTGACAAAAACTAATAATGATGACTCAATGAAACTAAAATGAAAATGAAAACGTTAATATATATAAACCAAAGCTTAAACTTAATTACAAATGTGTGTGTATAAATACAGAAAATATAACAGTAATTCAAAATATTAATACATATACTAATACTTTTAATAAATCAAATAAAATTATAATCATAAAAATATAATTATTAGATGAAAAAACTTAAATGAAATGGGTTAAAACTGACTAAAACTTATAAATGCATATGTGTGTGTGTGTACACATACAGAAAATATAACAGTTATTTAAAATATTAAATATTTAGAATAATATTCAAACAAGATAATTGAATACGTATGGATTTTATATTTTTATATGCCATTAAAATACATAAATCTTACATTTAGGCTTAAATGTTTTTCAGTGCATCTGATTCTAGTCAGTTTTCTTCATAACCACTGTAATATAAAGCATGACTCGTCTACGTGCTTATGAAAGCTGTTGGTTTGTTTTTTTTTCCAGGTCTGAGAGTTGTGTATTACCTCTTTTGGCTTTCCACATTCTTGCAAAAGCTCCTGTTAAAACACAGAACAGCTGGTACAACATCTGTAGATGTTTGTCATAAAGTTATGGATGCATGCAGTTAGATTCTGGTTCTGACTGATCTGAACATACGTGCAGTCGAGATCTCTGCTCTGCGTCTGTCAGCTCCAGAAGCTCATCGATGTCAATCTCCAGCTCAGGGATCTCCTCTTCCTGCACACACAATCAATCAATCGTAACCCTCAGCATTTCATAATGCAACCACTCCTTTAATTGCAAGACAAATCTATTAATAATTACGAAAGATATCGGTGCAGAAACATTGCTGATGCAATCAAACTGACTGCAGTGTGTGAAACTGAGAACTGATGCTAATGCAGTAGCACGAAGAGTCAGGCTATTAAAGTCCAGAAGCTGGATGCCATAAAGCATACATACAATGTGATTAATTGGGTGTCATTTCATAAATGCTTATGTCTGAGGGATGGCCCATGCAAAACAAAATAAAATAAAAAAGAATTTAATTTAAATAAGTTATTTTTTGAGTATATATTGTAAATATATTTCAGATTGACCAAGTATATATTTTTCTTTAACCCTAAAATCATTATACACTGTGCTTTTCAAAGTACACATAAAGCACCTGTATAAAAATAAATAATATTTCATTATATTTATAGACTTTTCTTAGAGTGAATATAATTTCTATAAACGATTATACCTTACAATTGCTAGTCTTCAAGTTTGAAGCTCAAAGTGTCTCTGCTAGAGAGGTTTAATGACATCCGCTCTTAAAAGCATCTCAGATTAGACCGAAGAAAGAATAAAAGACCCCCAGAGTGACGCCGCATTAAAAACCACACCATTGACTTTAAACCCAACACTAATTGCTGCTCGCATGAATATTAGAGGAACTCAGAGATGAGAACTTTAGAGGAACTGCTGTGTTAGCAGCCGCTAATTACCCCGTGGGGCAGTTATTACTGCGTTTATATCATTTATTCACACATAACAGCTTGTTTCACCATGTTATTGTTTATAAAGGCAAATTGCTGAATGGTGTCTCTTTAGAAGTCATGTGTTGCTATTTATTTAATCTGAAACTATTAGAAATCATTTACGTTAATTAAAATAAAGCTGAAATAATATGAGATAAAAATATTAGATGAAAAATATTACAAATTTCTGTTTAAAATGTTTCTTGACAACTAGCTGAAGTTCTATTACTAAAACTGAAATATAATACATTTAATCTAAATAGAGGTAAAAAAACAAATAAATCAAAACATTGACAAAATTTAAACTATGATTAAAATAAAAACTGAAATTATAGTGTTACATTTAAAAGAAATCCTTTACCTTTAACAATAAATGCAATAAACAATACATTTTTTAATCATTAAAAAATGTGCAATCTTGCCTTGACAACTAATTGAAATAATATATTGAAAACTGAAATAAAAAACAAAATAAAGCTAAATATGGATATAAAAAAAATAAAGAAATGAAAAAAGCACATCGTAAAAACTTATATACAAATATATATACAAAAAAAAATTTCAATATTTCATAGATTAATATATTAATGAAGCTGAAATTAAATAACAAATATTTGATAATAAAAATACGTGTGAATTTGTTTCAGTTAGTTCAAAGACGTTTAAATAAATATATTAATCTATTACTAAAACTAAAGTTAAAATAAAATAAAATATAAAAAAGTAAATAATGACAAATGCATAAACAAAATTACTAAAGTTTAAACTAAAATTAAATTAAAATTAAAAGTGAAAATTTGAGAAAAAAAAGCTATTCAAAATGTTGTCGCTCACTGAACCTGTACAATTATTATTATTACTATTATTTAAAAAATGTATTTAATTTAATTTATTTAATAACAATTTTATAATAATTGATTTATTTTTATAATTTTTTAATAGCATTGTGAATATTTTTGTGGTCTTCTTGTCCTTTTTTGTTTGTTTTTGATTTGTCTGTCTGATTTATTATATATAGAAAAGAACAGCGTGAACATTCAGACTAACATTGAAAGTCAAGCAGGTTTGGATGAACGTGAGTGAGAGTCACTGATCAGGTGAATTATGCTAATAACGTTTCTGGAGTCTGTTGAAGGGTCTCTGCTAGCGTTAGCATTCTGCTGTGTTGTGTCTGAAGGAGAGTTCACGGATGTCTGGCGGCGCTGATTCTCTAATGGACATCCATTACTAATCTGATCTTCCTTCCCAGCTTTCCTGCCTTCAGAACACAAACACAGAGCCCAGAGCATCAGCACAAAAACTACCGCTATATAAACATACACTCATCGTGAGTCTGTGTGTCTGTATTCAGATAGGGTTTGAGAGTAACGTAATTTCAATTCTCTGTATGTCCTGTACATGTGGCAGAATTGACAATAAAGTTGACTTTGACTTTTGACTTTGACTGTGTGTGTATGGTCTTTTAGTGCTCCACACATGCAATCGTGTGTATTTTCACACCAGACAATAAGTAAACACGGATCACACACTGCGAACAACTCATTTATCCTTTAAAACAGTTTCTTGACTCTCATATTCATCTATATCATGTTAATAAAACCAAAAATGCCTTATTTGAAGTCAGGCTTGGGCAGAGTACCTGCAGGATCCAGTGAGGTCACGCATAAATTAGAGATGCACATGAATAATGCAGCTGTTGACACGGGGCCGGACTCTTACAGGCTTCCACACGGAAGCGTCAGAGAAGCCCGAGTGAAACCCTTCCGCCGGCTCATCAAATATTCAGCATCATCATCACCAAAACACCACTCCCAAACCACAGAGAGCTAGCTCAGACATGTGCTGAGTATTCTGATGCGTTACAAGAGCCAGAAGATAACCACAAGCACGTAACATTCCAGTATAATCTTAGAAGACACTGGTTCATTTAGAAATTTTGGGTTACAATGTTAAAGGTGCTTTAAAAGGTTCTTCGCAGTGATGCTACGAAAGAACCCTTTTTTGGTCCCACAAAGAAGCATTTATCCAAAGGTTCTTTAAAGAGCCATCTCTTTCTTAGCTTTTAACAATCTGAAGAACCTTCCTCCACCACAAAGAAGCTTTTGTAAAAACAGAAAAATAAAAGGTTAAAGGTTCTTTATGAAGCCATTTTTCTTCTGTGAAGCACCTTTATTTTGAAGAGTGTATCTGGCTGTCCATAACAAATCATCCGATATACACTTTCAAGCATTTATTTTATTGCACTTTTTTTACTGGCATCTATATTTCAACTAGAAAACGTATCTTTAAAGAGATTAATCTCCACTTCAGCAGCACGTACATGCAGCAGAATTTACAGTTTTATTCCTATCTATATTCTGAAGGTTTTTACAGGAGGGTTTGCGCATATTTACAATAATTGTATAATTGCACTTTAATCTATTTGCGTCTGTAGATTATAATTACGATACGTCTTTACAGACTATTTTCTCTAAATATATCTCCAATTCAGCAGAAAGTGTAGAATTGAGTTCCGATCTAAATTCTGAAGGTTTTTACAGAGCAGTCTGTTTATGATCTGATTGTATTATTGCACTTTATCTATTTGGGTCTGTATATTTCAATTTAAACTTCTTTAAAGACTGTTTTCTCAAAAAGAGATTTATCTCCACTTCAGCAGCGCTTCCATCCACCAGATTTTAGAGTTTAATTCTTACTTACATTCTGAAGGTTTTTATTGAAGGGATGCTTCATGTATCACACACCCAGCTTTATATAGCATTTTATCCCTGAAAACATTATATTTTAATCTATTAATTTTCTTGAAATTAGTGTATATTTAATTAGTTACTGCCTTATTTACATCTTCATTTCAAACATTTAAAAAAAAAACTAATCATGGTAAAAAAAAAACTAAACAAATTGGTGAAACCAATGGTGATGTCTATTAGTTAACTTTTTAGATTATTCACCTGGTGTCTTTCCATTATGGAAGCATATGTATAGCAAAATTCAATTTGCAATGCAATGTTCAAAATTACAACACATGTGCAGAAGGAAAATGAAATATTATTTACATTTGCCGTTTACAACAGTAATCTTAATGTGTAAATTGCAAACTAATTTTAATGCTGTTAAAATGAATTGAATTTTGCTACATATATGCTTTCATATTCCTTAAGCGTATATCTTTTGATGGATTACATCAGTGAAATGCACAAGAGTACCACAGTAAACATGAAAGCGGGATCTTTAAATAGAGCTGCTTTAACATGTATTTAGGACACAACAGACGCCTTCCCCTCAAAGCCTGCTCCATTTAAATCCCCTTAAAAATTGCTAGGAAAGAAAGATATGTGTAAAGCAGTTTTTCTCTGCAGTACATGCGTGTTTATCAGGAATCTTTCAGTACTGTGTCATCTGACGAATACAGTACAGTAAACACACACACACACCAATGCTGGACATCTGCCACCAACTTCAATACTGTCTCTCACAAACACACCATGCTAAAAGATCTGCAGTGCTGAATGCTTGAATATCCCAGATGTCCTTGAGTGCTTGAGTTTAATAGTAACAGGTCAGGGTCAGACATTAACCACGACTGCTAGGCGAGCCGGATATTTTAAATGTGGAGGCAGAAATGATTTCCTCTGCTCTTGTAATCTGTAATCTAACATTTGGTATCCTCTTTTCTGTTCTAGTCATGTTTGACGGGTGATGGGTTTAGTGACCTTTAATTCACTGTTTCAGAGGTGACCCTAGTGAAAAAAAAATACACTTAAATGTTTTTGTATACATTTGCATACTACAAATACATTTTTATACTTATGTACTTAATAAAATTCCATGCAATTGTACGTACCTAATGCACTCTAATTGTGCAGAAGTAGTGCTGAAGTCTAATTAAAGACATACTTAGTGTATTAGATTGTGCTAAAGAGGAACTACTGCAAGTATATATAAAATATTTAGCATTTAAAGAGCAATATAACACAATCCTCATTAAAAGTGAAATTTTTAGGCTTTTTAATAAGACATATTGTGCACAAGTAATACTAACAAGTAATACTCCAAATGAAGTTGAATTAAAATGTTTATATCAATAGGTCTTGAGTATCTGTCAGTAAATATGTTAATAGATAAGACTACACTTAGTATAAAAAGAAAAATATTTTACATATCTATAACTTTTTGTTAGGGGATGTTAATGAAAAACATATATATATATATAAACAAACACTCTCTAACTCAAAAACCTGAAACAGATATTATGTTTAAATCTAAAGTTACAGTAAACAGTTGAAACATAGTCACTGACGTATGAAACATGCTGGTTTGTTGACAGCTGTTGGTGTTGAATTACATTAATTTCAGTCTTAAACGTTCATTTTCAGTGTCTGTTTCATTTGATTGCTTCACCTGAGATATTTAATGCAGTTGCACAACCCAACTTTGTGCTTTTATATGTTTACAGGAAATATAACCAAATAAAACTGCATAGTGAATATCTCCTTTCTGATACTGAAGCAATGAGAAATTAGTACTGGTTCCTTTATACTGATACTTACATTCATGCATCACATTTTGTTTTTCAGCTCATGCATTGCCTTGCATCATGCTCTATTTCTTGAGCTACAAGAACTACTTGTATTTTACTGGTATGATGTACACCAGTGTACAGCTGTCAAATGCAAGATATCATATCACAAAAAGCCCATGGTGCAATTCATCACGTTATCAGGGTGGGTTAAGATGGTAACTGAATTGCTGTAGGTTCAGTTAACAGAGATTAACTCCTCAGTTCAATGACTAGTTAGTAGAGCATTGGGCTTGCAACAAAAAGGTTAGATTTTCAGAGAATATGGCAAATTCAATGTAAATAACTCTTAAAACATGTATTATCTGTTTTCTCTAGCCAGAAATGTCAATTTTTTAGAAATGCTATTTTTATTTTTGCTTTCCATAAAGTGCAAGAATACACTCACCTCTGGTTTAAGTCTAGAATCTTTAAAAAAATGTATGTGAAATAAAAACAAAACTACTGAAATCAGGAACAGTATATGACACTGATTGGAATCACTTTCAGAACGATTTGTCCAGACTTTAAAAACCAATCAGAATCCACCTAAAAGAGCATTATGGCACAGAAAACACTTGGTCGGAGTGGATTTATCATTAAGTTATTAAACGATAAACCCATATTAAAACAAAAACTTGTGGCATTGATAAGCAAAAACTGAGATTTGCATGCATTTGATATGCACGTGTTTAGCGTGGATATAACACACAGTTTTTGCGTATATATTCTGCGCATCTACCCCACAAGCCTAATCCAAGCCATAGCGTGGCGTATAGACGGCAAAGTCAACTTTTGCTCATCAATAACGGTTGTGAGACCGGGTTGAAGGTTTAGGATTGCAGATTTCAGGTGTTTGTTGCGTGTCGTGTTGGGCGAGATTGGCATCAGAGCAGCTGTCAGTCAGGTTATAATCAGCACATGTAGGCGTCTGTCTGTATTTCACAGAGAGCGGATGTGGAGGAACAACAACTTGATCTGTTCAAATATCATCACCTTCTCTCCTCTAATGTCACTGTACCCTCAGCGCATTCGAGTAAATGTCATGTGTGATAATACACACACACACACACACACACACACACACACACATCCCATCATGCTGAAGCAGCCAGACTGCTGTTGCCATGGCAGCGTGGGATTGAGCGGTTGCAGTCTCTGATGTAACGCAGCAGATGTTGTGCGTCTCCAGATGTCCGTGACTCGTCATCATCGGCAAATCATGAGGTCAGCTGAATGATGATTACAGTCTGATCTACGCGGGGTTTAATGTTCAACATTCACACTCGGCATTCGGTTGGTTAAAATAATCATAAAAGCACTTTTACTGGACACTTAAAAAAGCAAAAATTGTAGTAAAATGAGTAATTCGTCTTTTTTGTGTTTTTAGTCAGATGACAGTTCCTTTGAATACATAGGGCCTGTATTATAAATATATAGATGTTAATCTGAATATATACATCAGTATGTGCTTTAAGTGATTATAATATATGCATTGTGACCTACAGGCTGTAGGCATGCTATCAATAAGAATCATATTAGAATCAATAAGAACCTATATTTAGATATTAAAAACATATATTCAGATCTGCTTTATATATATATACATTTATCAGTCCATTGTCTTGTATTGCTATGAATGCATTACTATATATTTATGCTTTTTGTTGGCAGTTGAAATGATTTTCTGTGGAAATGGACATCGTGTCAGATGTCAGCGGTGGTGGTTTATATAAATGCACTGAGGCCGTCAGCACTGCTCATATCAAAAACTAGCACTTGTGATGTTCCTCCTTTCTTGGCTGTTCATAAAATAACGTTTTAAAAACTGAATGGCAGATCTCTGATGGAGTTGAACAATGACTCAGACAATGAAATAAATAATATGCTGATTGTTAAAATGTTAATGTACGATTATCGTAATGTTCCTACTACATTTCACGCTTCAAACCCACATTTAGTGCATACTGTGGTGGTATCATGGTAAAATAATGTATTTGCTCTAGGAAACCTTCAACCGACTTCCCTCAATGGTTCCTTCTACAGCCAAAAAGAGATATGAACTAACATCTGCTGCTTCTCAAAAAGAGATCTCAACAATGCCTCTCGAAAATACTGCAAGAAAAAAAGTCATAGATCTCGAAATACCCTCATTTCTCCTCACATGATCTGAGCTACTCCATATTCATTTGACAGCTAGTGACTCGTTCAAGTCTCGTGAGGAGTTTTAGGAGAGGCATTCATTTTTCTGCATTATTTACTGGGGTCTGATGGTGTAATGCGTCTCTGTGGATCTGTCTTACCTCGCAGTCGTACAGCAGGTGCAGCTGCCCGTCAATCCACTCCTCGATGTCCAGCCTCCTCTGGAGGTCTTTGCGGTTGTATTTGACCGTCAGTTTGCCCAGTTTGCGTTGGGCAGGCTCCTCCTCTTTGGTCTGAAACATCACTCTGGACTGGGTGCCCGGCTCCGACGCCATGCCTGCCACAACCTCACGCCGACAGGGAGAAGACCAAGAGACAGCAGCCTCTCTCTCTGTCTGTCTCACAGATTCAAACACAGACTCCTTCAGTCGCCGTCCTGCTGTTGTTTGCTCCTCAGTCTGCGCTTCTATACTGCAGTGTGTTTCTGAATCATGATCGTGGTGTTTCTGTCCTACAGCCTCCTTTAGCTCCTGTCTTCTGTCTGCGCTCCACTAACACTGACTCCCTCCCTCCCTCTCTATGTCTCCCTCTCTCTCTCTGTCTCTCTCTCTCTCTCTCTCTCTGTCTTTCGCTCTCGCTCTCGCTCCCTCACTGACTGCCGTCCTCATGTGTGTTAAAGAGGAACATAGTTCAGCTTAAGACTGATAACATGCAGTAAGATTAGGGTCAGAGGCCAAAACACTTGTATTTAAAGCACTTGTTACTACTACATTTAATCCCACAGGTCACAATAGTGACCTAGAAAAATGTTTTTCATTTACAAACAGTGTTGGAGAAAGTTACTTTTAAAAATAATGCATTAAAATATTGCGTTACTCCCTAAAAAAATAGTTTTTTTTTAAAAAAGGATGTTACTAGTTACTTTTTATGAAAGGTAATACATTACGTTACTTTTTAAATATTGGAAGAGCTTGAGTGTTTGTTTTTAATTTAAGAAGTTCTATTTATAGCAAATGTAAAAAGTGTCAAAAATAAACCTCAGACTGAAGAAAAAGTAAATGCACATCTGTAAGAATACAGGAGAAGAATGTTCAATACTCTTCAGCAATAGAAAAACAATGAAGCCTAATAGTTATTTGTTGAAGGCATTTTTGCTTGTGAGTATGCTTGAACTTGATCATTAAAGGTCAGCAGCAAAGACATTGGTTAATAAAATGGGACTAGATACATTAGGAACATGCAATTTAGGAACAATTAAATATGTGAAGTTTTACAAAATTAGTGCAAACTGACACATGACCAGAGCAGTTCATTTCTTATTTGCACCTTGAGAAAATGATAACTGCATCAAAGATCCAAAACGAAGGGCTAGTAAAGTAAAGATATGACAAAGATTTTTGGTACATATTATCTTTAGGGTGTCTGATATTAATATATGCATTCACATATATTTTTATTTTTGCCAACATTTTTATGGTCACAATAGTATAATTGGATAACTTAGACAATACAAATCCAATGGCAGTTGCTACTGAATTTTTTGTTGTTGTTGTTGTTGTTATTTTAAAGGGTTACTTATGAAACATCATTCGGATATTTTCATGTCTGGGAAAATTTGGGATTAAACAGGTTAATGGAATCCACACATGGAATTAAAAATTATATTTATTGTTTTTATATTAAAAAAAATACAATAATATTATTTCAATTCCAATTTTAAAAATAAGTAAAGAACTTTAACTATTCTGATTGATTAAAAAATAATTTAATTGTGTGCTATTAATACACCTGTATAGAAAATATGCTGTTTGCTGGTGGAAACCTCACTATCACAACTGTTAGTGGTTGCCAGGGTGTTGCTATGTGGTTGCTGGGGTCTTCTGGGTGGTTGCTAGGGACTGGTATAAGGTTGTCAAAGATGTGTCTGTTAGTGTGTCCTGGGTGGTTGCTAGACGTTGTCAAACTGTTGCTCCAAGTGGTTCCTGGGGGTTGCTAAAGCTGTTGCTGTGGTGTTTTTGATCTGATCGGTTGCTAGGGTGTTGCTATGTGTTTGCTAGGGTGTTGTAGGTCGTTTCTTGGGCATTGTTACAACATTACTAAGAAATTCTGAGTGGTTTCTAGGGTGTTCTGGGTGCTTAGAGCTGTTGAGTGGTTGCCAGGGTGTAGCTAGTTTTGGATGATTGTTAGGGGGTTGCTAAGCTGTTGCTAGGGTGTTCAAGGTGTTGCTATGTGGTTGTTACAGTTTGTATACAGTGCTTGGGGCATTGCTTTATAGTTGCTAAATGTACTAAATGGCTGTTATTGTTTTTAGAGTGATCTAAGTGCTTAAAGTGTGACTAAGCTGTTGGTAGGGTGTTCTGAGTGGTTGCTAGGGGCTTGCTTACCGACTCAAGTTAAACGAGTCTCTGTGATATTCACATAACTATATGTTAGTAGCGTTGATTTTGGAGCACATCTCGTTTGCTCAGACACTTTGCCCCATTATCAGAGGTAATGGTGCTTTCATTACGAGTGATATCCTGTGCCAGGAGGAAATGGAGAGTAATGGATGTGACTTTGCCCTGTTTCGATTAAATGGGGATCAGCAAAGAGCCATATATGTCAAAATAATCTTCTATTAGCGGCTGATATGTCAGGTGTCACTAAGAGCTCCGGGCCAGATCTTATAGTTTCCATTTACTGCTACTGAGCTCATTTTCCTGTAAGACCGATGGCGCACAGAGAGAAACACTTGTTACCAAATGTTGTGATAGGTTGCTCACACTATTTCCAGGAAATTACATTGATTAAAGGATTGATATCAACTGTGCTGGGTAGATTACTTACAACATTTTCACCAATACTGCTTCTAAATTAAAATTGTAGTAATGTAATCCATTACTTTGCACATTTTAGTTAATATAATTGGTCTACTTTTGACTTAACTTTTTATCAAATTGATTTACACAGGATAATCTTGTACCATACCGAGTTTTTAAAATGTAATAAAATCTAATTATAGTACTAAATTGACACAATCCAGATTGCATGTAATCTACCCAGCACTCTCAGCAGATAACCACTGAGCTACAGATGTCAGAAGACAGACAAAGACAATGTAATAGTGTACCTCAACAGTGTTGAGGAAAGTTACTTTTAAAGGTAATGCATTACAATATTGCGTTACTCCCTAAAAAAGCAACTAATTATGGTATTTAGTTTCTTTTTATGGTAAGTAATGCATTGCTTTACTTTTGTGTTACTTTTTAAATATGGGCAGAGCTTGAGTGTTGTTTTTAAGATAAGAAGTTCTATTTATAGCACATGTAAAAGTCCTTACACGCCAAAAAGTGTCACAAATAAGCAATATTTTTTTTTAAGTCATTTTTGCTTGTACAGTACGTATGGTTGAACTGGATCATCAAAGACAAGCAGCAAAGACATTGGTTAATAAATTGGGATTAGATACATTAGGAACATGCATCTAATCCCATGTTCTCCTAACAGGGGTAAGGAGACTCGTCAGTCAATAAATAAGCAAACAAAGTAACTGGCGTTATTTTTTTTTTTTATTAAAAAATATTCTAAAATTAAAAAGAAATATGTTACTTTACGAGTTACTTGGAAAAAGTAATATTATTACATAACTTGCGTTACTTGTAATGTGTCACCCCCAACACTGGGCTTTAATGTGTTTATTTTCTTTTGGGATCCATTTAAACTCATCAATTAGCTCATGTAAGGCTTTTTATCAAGTGCCTGTATCAGTATGACAGAAGCGCGGTCACCTGTGTCTGCCAGTAAAGATTATCTATATGTCCACCCATCAAAAACCCTCCAAAAATGCATTAGAAATCAACCATGTCTTTTATAGCTGCCATTATCAGGAGGTGAGTGATAAGGCCTGAAACTAAATGGGCGCACCTTAATAAATGATGGATGAGCAGACGCACCAATGCAACAGAATGGAATGCTTTGGACAGAACAAAACCTGATATGGGAGAAACATATTTATGGTGCATCATTGCTTCAAGCTGTCCAATGTGGTGTATTCCCCAAAGTGTACAGTAGGCTGGAGAAAAGGTGTGCATCGGCTCATACAAAGATCCGATTTCGATAAAAACAATGGCTCCCTCTTTTCTCTTTTGTTTTGTCAGGGCATATCAGTCAAGTGCAGCTCCACTGCTTCTCCTGCCGATGTGCCGTCTGTTACAAACTCTAAATTATTGAGCAACATGGCAGCTCATCTTTCACAGCCAACAAATTCATTCATCCGAGCCAAGACTCAAAAATAGGGCGAGCCGATGATACAGGCCATGCATTCCCTAGAAACACTGTTCTTTTTAAGAACAATAATAGATTTTCTGAAGACAATGTGGTGCTTGTCCGTGCAAAGCTCACCAACACACTGTGAATGGTTGCTGGGGCTTTGCTCTGCTCACCTTGTTAAGGTGTCGTGAATGGTTGCCAGGATGCTGCTATGCAGCTGCATACAGAATGTGTTCTGCAGGTTATAGTGTGTTGCCATGCAGTTGCTATTGTGTATGGTTACCAGGGTGTTGCTATGCAGGTAAATATATATTTTTTGTGGGCTATAGTGCAATACAGCTGCATACAACATGTCTTCTGTGGCTTAATAGAATGTTGTTAGGCTTTTGTGGATGGTTGCCGTGACATTGATAGGATGTTGCTATTCAGTTGCATATAAGTTCTGTGAGTTAGTGTGTTGCCATGTGGTTGGTAGGGTGTTGTGAATGGTTGCCATGGCGTTGCTATGCAGTTGATATGGTATTGTGGAAGGTTTCCAAGGTGTTCCTACGCAGCTGCATACTGTACGTATTCTGCAGGTTAATAGTGTGTTGCTATACAGTTGCTAGGATGTTGTTGGTGGTTGCCAGGGTGGTTCTATGAAATTACATACAGTATGTGTGCTGCAGGTTAATAGAGTGCTGCCCTGCAGTTGCTAGGATGTTGTGGATGGTTGTCAAGTCGCTGCGATGCCATTGCACATGTGTTTTGCAGGTTTATAATGTGTTGCCATCGAAATGCTAGGATGTTGTGGATTGTTGCCAGGGTGTTCTGTTGCATATGTGTTTTACATGTTAATATTGCCATGCAATCACTAGAGTCTTGTGGATGGTTGCCAGGGTGTTGCTATGCACTTGCATGTGTATTTTGAATGGTTAATAGACTGTTGTCCTGCAGTTGCTAGAGTGTTGTGACGTTGTCAAGGTGTTGCTATGCCGTTGCATATGTGTTTTGCAGGTTAATAGTGTGTTGCCATACAGTTGCTAGGATGATGTGGATGATTGCCAGAGTGTTGCTGTTCAGTTCCACATTTGATTTACATGTTAATATTGTGTTGCCATGCAGTTGTTAGGATGTTGTTATGCACTTGCATGCGTATTATGAGTGGTTAATAGTGTGTGGCTATGCAGTTGCTAGGGTGTTAAGGGGGGTTTCTAACTGGTTTAAATGAACGTGTCTCTTTAATATCCCACATTTAGATTTGCCTCGAATCCCTCCTTAACGTGCTCAGAAGAGTATCAGTGGATGTAAATGCATGATCAGCCTCACCATAGTGAGTTTTAGTGCTTACATAAGAACATTCACTGAGACTGAGGCTGATCTGCTGTGTGTGAATGTGAGTGTATCTCTTTGTCTCTGTATGACATCGCTCCAGGATGAGTCAGCGAGTGTTGGCTGTGTTATCAAAGCTGACATTGTTGTCTTTAACACTCCCACAGAATGCTGATGGTGGTATTCAGGAGCGTTATATGTCACTGCCATCTAGTGTCTGTAATGAAGAGCTGTATTAGGTCTTTATGCATTTGGCACACACATACAGTCAGGTCCATAAATATTGGGACATCTACACAATTCTAATTCTAACGAACAAGATGTACTTTAACTGCAGACTATCAGCTTTAATTTAAGGGTATTTAGATCCAAATCAGGTGAACAGTGTAGGAATTACAACAGTTTGCAT
>JAUCMU010000099.1:159758-184011 GCA_032275025.1 Enteromius treurensis
TTCCTACACCGTTCACCTGATTTGGATGTAAATACCCTTAAATTAAAGCTGATAGTCTGCAGTTAAAGCACATCTTGTTCGTTTCATTTCAAATCCATTGTGGTGGTGTATAGAGCCAAAAATGTTAGAATTGTGTTGAATTGAGTTACTTAATAATATTGCTTTTTCCAAGTAACTAGTTAAGTAATGCATTACTTGTTAATTTTTTAATAATTTAACTGAGTTACTTTTTTTTTTTTTTAAATAACGCCAGTTACTTTGTTTTCTTATTTGTGTACTGACAAGTCTCCTGACTCACTCCTGACGCAATATTGTAATGCATTACTTTTAAAAGTAACTTTCCCCTACACTGTGTTTATGTATGTATGTCTCAAAACACAGTAAAATTATGTTGTGCTTCCCTAGTGAAAAATAAATATACTTAAATGTATTTGAATTCCATTTATTTCCTGCTTAGTATACTACAAAAACATTTTCAGATCATGTACTTAATAAAATGTCATGCATTGTACTTTTAGTGTACTAAACTGGTGTAGTCTGCTAAACTGGAACAACTAATTTTTCTACTAAACACGTCTTGGATATTCTATCGTCTTTGAATGACCTAAAGTGGAACTACTGCAAGTATACTTCAGGTACACACAAGGGCAATATTACACAATCCTCATTAAAAGTGACATAAACAGGCATTTTAGGCTTATTAATAAGAAATATGCACTGTGCACAAGTATTAGCTACTCTAAATAAAGTTTAATTACATTTTTTAAATCAGTAGGTCTCGAGTATCTGTTAATAGCAACCTGATCTCACAGAATTGCGTGAAATAACCACGGTTTGTCAATAAATATGTTAATATATTTTAACTACTTAGTATGTAATAAATATATTTTAAGTACTTTACTAGGGTTTTCAAACGACACCAAAACACTTGCAGTCAGTTTTAGTGACGAAAAGATGTAATTGGAAACATCTCACTTCCTGCATCAAATGCACCTCAGACCTCAGAAAGTGACGCAACACTTGCATTTCAGAGCAGTTCAGTGGTGGCATTGCATGCATGCCAAGAAAAGGAAACCGTTTGTACCACCATACAGCAGAACTGAGCATAGAATTGGTACAATCAAAGTTTCTGTGCATTAGACATTTAACTCATCATGCAGTCAGTAGGTCAGAGATCGGCTGTAACGAAGGGGACAAAGACATGCGGATCCATAAGCAGGCTTTTATTATCAGACATGTGTCATTTCAGAACCAGCCGCTATCAAAATAATCTGATTGTGGGCGATATTATTGCTGGTGTGCTAGTTTTAGCTTGGTGCTGACCACTGAAGTACGTGTTTAAAGGGCATCGTACTATAGAATACCATTTCAAATTGCTTTTTTATAGAATAAGTGAAGATTATAGATCAGTCAGTGCAAGTTTCTTTCAGTTGAAACAGCTCGGATTTACATATTCAATTAAGTGATGGCAACTACTTTGTTTCCCATCTATAGAGGCCAGATGAGAAATAACGCAAAAACAACTTAATTGCATTAATTTACATCAATCAGTCACCTTTATTTATATAGCACTTTAACAATACAGATTGTGTCAAAAAGCACTGAATATTATCAAATTGGGGAATAGAGTGTCAGTATGTATAATGACGAGATTAGGAACACTCAGCTTTTAGTTAAAAGCATTTCATTATTGAATGCAGAGACGCCATTGTCTAGATCTGCTCATTTAGGATCTTTGTGATCAAATCAACGATAATCGCTAGAAATTAAATGTCCCCAATCACATAAAAAGTAACTAATGCAATTAGTAAGGGAGTGACAAAATATTGCAAGGCTTTTAAAAGTAACTTTCCCCAACATCATTTGCATGCACAGTATAGAGTACATTTATATTTGCAGCAAAGAGTACCAGGATGTTCACATTTGCAGATGAACATTTGCCAGTTTTGCAGGAACAGATTACGGCCGGGCCAGTGGGGCTATTGCCCAGGAGCCCACGCGAACATTGTCTGAAGGTTTTGTTCAGGGGGAGGTGCGAACGTTGAGCGTACGTCGTCTTGCGCAGGGGCCCACGCAAACTTTCCGACCGGGGGCCAACGCAGACCATAATCTGTCCCTGCATCCACCAATGTTTTTAAACCTGATTTTTTTTTTCAGCTCCAGCATTGAAGTTTTTATGAAACTAGACATGAATACGCTTTTGTCGTATTTTTTGCTTTTGAGGTTTGTGGTGAATGATGCATCTAAAGAAGGAAGTAAAACCTTTCCATTATCTTCGACACAGACACTTGACAAGAAGTGAAACACATTTAACACAAATATTGAATAAATTAACCTTTTTTTAAACAATAATATGGCTAAGCAACATTGTTACTGCATATCAAAACAACTCCAACTCCAACTATTTCCTACAAAAACTGTATATTTCTTAACAATAGACAGTTTCTTTAGAGACGTAACAGACACTTCAGCCACAGACACATCATGTGTCTGCGGTAAGTCGTGTCCTGTTGAAGACAGTGTGCTGTTGTCAGACTTTAGAAACGGAACAAAAAAAGTCTTATAAGAATGAATGAATGCCAGATGGACTGAAAAATATTTCCCCAAGCGTGTGAATGAATAATGAGCCGAGTGAGCGAGGGGCGGAGCCTCCGCGGGCGCGTGACGTCAGCACTTCCTGCTCGCGCAGGTATCTCGGTATCGGACACACCTGTAGCTCCGGATCTGACTGCCGCAGTTTTACTTGGAATCGACGACGCATTTCCATCGAATTTTGGCTTGAAACGTCGGTTTATGTCTGGCTAGTGAGGTATCACACCGTTCCGGAGGAGACGAACACTTCTTGAGCTGTTTAATAGGTAAGAAGATGAAATATTTCAAGTTTACGTGTTTCACTGGAGAGGAGGGCAAAACCCAATACCTGCTGCGTTTCTCTCGAGGGCCTGTGATGTTTATGTCTGAGTAAAGCAGGAATGTTCAACATGACTGTGCTAGAAAGGTTTCGATTTTGTGTCTGTCGAGTGTTTGAACGACATGCATTTCCTATTTTACTGATGTTGTGTAAAGTTTTCTCTTCGTCTTAGACTTTTTTCAGTGTACTTTATTGTTCGAGTCATTTTGTATAGATTGTGTAAATTTTACTAAACTGACTGTGAAGTGAGCTTTTTTTCTTTGTAGATTATATTATAGATCATTTTTACATTATTAAATTGTGATGTGGTATATTAATAAGCTGGTGTAATCTTCTCAGGATGATTTTGAGTCATACAGGTCGATTTTTACCCACAGTTTGACAGTCATCTCAAGAACAGTGGCCTAGTTTATCTGTTTGTAAAAATAAAGACCTGTAATTTTCCAGAGGAGAAAGAAAATTCATTAAAAATAGTCATTATTGGTACTATAAATATTCATAAATTTACTGGAAGCTTTATAGATTTGCCTATGACTTTTTTCATTGCGGATTTTATCATTTTGCCAGCTGTATATAAAATTATTGAAATGTTTTTAATGACTCATGTACATATTCATTTTTTATTATGATGCATAGATTTATTTTTTATCAATTTATTATTTGGATGTTTTAGTGTGTTTCACTTACTATTCAAATGGGTCTTAAATCATTGTTATTTTACTTACTTTTCATTTTTTATAAATTTATTCATAACTTAAAAATAGATATAGCTAGTAGAATGACTAAAGATAAATTTATTTAAATCTAAAATCTAATTTCTTTCATGTGCATTGTGAATCATTCATTGTTTCTTTTTAATAATTTATTTAATCATTGGATTTATTCATTCTACCAGTTATATTACTTTATGCATAGAATGATTAATATCTGTATAATGTGCATATATTTCAAAGTTCTCCGATTGTTTTGAATCATTTCTAACAGGCTTTTGTACTTTGGAGAATGACTCCTTTTTGATTCTCTGTGTGTTTAAGTGATTCATCTTAGCAGCTATATATCTGTTCTATTTGTTGTTTGTAATGTTTAAAGTCTTCTCTTTTCAGATTGGTCTTGAATCATTTATACAGGGAGGTACTGTTCATTCGGAGAATGACTCCGGCTCGGCGCTGGTTCTTCTGGACCGCAGTAGTTCTGCTCATCCATGCAGATCCATCAGAGGCTCAGGAGGACGTGAAATGCATGGATAAGTTCAGTCATGGAAAAGAGGATTTTGTGTTAGACGTAGATGACTCTGTGAAGGAAGGAGCCACGTTCCTGAGTTCTCCTCAAGTGTCTCGGACTGAAGACTGTGTTCTGGCCTGCTGTAATGATCCAAACTGTAACCTGGCTCTGATTGAACACGGAGAAGATCCCAAAAGCATCAACTCGTGCTTCATCTTCAACTGCTTGTACAAACAGAAGAAAGTCTGTCGCTTTGTGAGGAAGAATGGCTTCAGCAACTACCTACTGATATCTGTTTTTAAAGATTACCTTGAGCAAACCAATCCAGGTAAGAGGAAATGTAGTGTCTGGAGATGTTAAAAGACTTAGCTTTTTTCTCTATTTAGTTGACAGCTGTGTTTTGAAATCTATTTTTTTTTAAGATAACGTTGCGCCACAGGAGCAAGGTAAGGCCAATTATCTTAAACGTGTGTAGAAGTGTGTTGTAGATGTCTGGTGTGTTTTTTTTACAGTTTAAAAAAATGAGTATATTCAGGATTTGTGTTAAAACCGAGGAGGAAGTACCTCCAGGAAATACTCATGCATGTCCGGACCTGCTGAAACCTTCAGAAGAGTGTTATTGTTCCTATTTTAGCCAGTCGTAGTAACCAGGGGCGTAGGAATAGTTTGAGAAGATAGACACTAAAATAATAATAAAACCAAAAAACAGAGATTTTAATTGATTTTATTTTTTTAAATAATTAATCAGTGTAATTTGATGAACAAAAACATCTCAAACTAAAATAGAAAAAAGAAAAAAAATGCTAAATAAATATTTAATAATAATAAATGGCCAAAAACGCACAGCAAAATGTAACTAAAATAAAAATGGAAATGACAGAGCAATTCAAAATATTAATAAAATGGCAAATACTTCTTAAAATAGAATTTAATAATCTAGTTAATGTCAATTTCAACATTTCTCAATACATTTTTAAAACTAAAAGTAGTGTATATTTTTTAATGAATCTGAGCTGATATGAACTTGGTGTTGTCAAACGGTTAATCACATCCGAAATAAACGTTTTTGTTACATATGTATACTGAGTATATTTGTTATGTGTGTGTGTGTATATATATATATATAATATACATAATAAATACAGTATGCACACACGTTAGCAAAAACATTTATTTTGGGTGCAATTTATCGTTTGACTGCACTACTTGATGTAACAACAAATAATTATATTTTAATTAACAAAAATATTAATAAATATTGTCACAAAAGTCATTGTTAGTTGATGCAATAACTAATTGGACCTTTTTGTAAAGTGTTGCCATATAAACTATAATAATGCTGGACAGGTGCAGGTGTGTGTAATACAAATTATATAGCCAGTGTGTTTGTTTTGTCATGTTTTTGGAGCATAGTAGCAAATTCATAGACACAAGTTCAGATTTCCTGGAGACTTAGGAGTTTAAAAAGTGAAGACTATCCATGCGCTGTTGCTGTTGTTTCAGCGCCCCTGGTATTAACCTATTTCTTATTTAAATTAGAAAATAATTCTTATTAAATAACTATTATTTCGTTTTAGTGTCTCAAACTACCATTTCCTTTTGCATGTCTCAGGGACTTCAATAGTACTTCTGTCTCACCCAATCAACTGATCTTCAGTATACAAGATCCATCTTGCATTATTTTCTCATAAGCTCTGGCATGCTACCTCGCTATCATTCTTGGCATCTTGTGCAATTCCCACCGTTATTGTTTTTATATTGCATAATGTTTCATTTATGTATTTATTTCTTGCAGACGTGGAGGACAAACCTCCGATTGCAGTGGCCGGGCAGGACAGAGTTGTTCAACCCCAAGAAGATGTGGTTCTGAACGGCATTGAGAGCAAAGACGATAAAGGGATAGTAAAATATGAGTGGGAAAAGCTGTCTGGAGACTCGTCAGCAGTTATGACGGTGGGTCAAAAATCCAAAGAACAAATGGTTTTCCTTTTCTTTCTTTTTTATTTTATTTTTATAATGCCTTTATGTGGAAGGCATTATAAAAGTATTCATTATGTATATTATCTTTTCATAAATAATAGTAATAAAAGTAAAAATAATAGTAATGCATATATTAAAGTTTGTGCGTTTTCCGGGTTACACTTGCTACATATGAATAATTATCTGTTTATATGAATTATAACGTGTAACAACAAAGCATTGTAATGTATTATACCTGTTATAATTATTCAAAAGCTCATGCAATGTATTATAAGGCATAATTAATTCATTAAAAGACTTAAATAATGCATTACATAGAAAGGCTTCGGGCAAAGCATTGCTGATATTGGTTGAGTTTTTTTCAGGTTTTTAAAAAATTTAATTATAACTTCTAAAGGTGTAACAAAGAATAGATAAGTTTTTAATATAATTAATGCATTAAAATACTTTTCTAATGCTTTATATATATATATATATATATATATATATAAAGGCTTCTTTAATTGTAACAAAGATTAGATATGTATTATAATGTAAGTGTGTTTAACATACATTATTCATGAGCTCATACAGTGCATTATTATGAGAAACTTTTTGTAATAATGTGATTATAATTTATATAATGCAAAAATTATATTATATATATATATATATATATATAATTTTTGCATTATGAAGGCTTCAAGAAATGTATTTCTGATATTGGTTGAAATTGGCTGTTCATTAATTTTAATACATTTATATTTTCTAAAAGGTTAACAATAAAAATATGAATATTTGTATATTATAATTAAGCATTACAAATATTTTAAGTATTTATTTAATGCATTAAAATATTTTATAATGCATTAAATTCAAAAACTTTAAGTAAAGTGTTAAGTATATTATTTTAAATGAATAAATAATTATGAAAATATATTATAATTAGGGCTATCAATGGATTTCATTTTTTATGTTTCAATTAATTAATCACAAATTACATTTGGCTCTAAAAATACCCCTAAACGATTATTTAAAGCTATTTTTGTGTTAAGTGTGAAAGTATTAAGTAAAGATTGCAAATAGTTGCTTTAGAAAGAAATAGCCTATTTTAGGTGATTCAGCATAAAATTTATTACCCATAAACTGTGGGAAAACAAAGGAACATCATTTGCGAGACATTATTTTGTTGTTGTTTAATGCAATGGAAGTCATTGGTAACCAAAACAGCTTTGTTGCCAAGTCTTCAAAATACCTTCTTTTATGCTCCACAAAACATAGTCAGTCATTCAGGTTTGAGAAAATTATGACATCATTACTTTTCTTGGGTGAGCTGTTTCTCTACCTTTCTTCATTCATTCAAACAGCTGATTCATTCAGAAATTGATTCGTTCAAAACGCGGATTCATTCAGAAACGAAACGCTGTTTAGCTCAGAGACACACAGCCGGGGTCCGTTCTTCGTACCTCTCTAACTAAGTTAGCTGGATTTGATTGCTGACGATTTTGCATCATCTTGGATCGTTCGGTTCTTCGACTTGCTGTCATAGCAACAGGTCCGTAAGAGTAAGCCTGCTCGGGAGCAGGTTTATTTCATGTAAACTCCTGCCGGGTTATGATTGGTTGAAATGGCGAGATCACACCTGATTGGTTAAAGAGCACGACTGAGTATTTGTACACATACAGGAGCATTTTTGCCCCAATATCTGGAACTGTAGGACCTAACTGTATTTATGGAGTGTGTGTGATTATGTGAGGATGTGTGTTAACTGCGTTTATATATTTTGATTGTTATTTTTAATAACTAATTATTTAAGTTAACATGACAGCCCTTATTATAAATAATGCAATAGAAGGTAAAATGCTTTTCTAAAGCATTATGCTTTGTATAAAGGCGTCAAGTAAAGGTGTAACAAGAAAGAAATATAAATGTTATTATATAACCGTGGTTATAATTATTCCTGAGGTCATGCATTGTGTTATAAGGTGCATTACAGTGCATAATTAATGCATTAAAAATTATTTATCACGCATGGGCTTCAAGCAAAGTGTTACCACTTTTTTTCTTTAATGTACAATATCTTTTTTTTTTTTTTTTTTATTAGAAAGGGCCATTTAAGGATTCAGTGACTGTCTCCAATCTTTCTCCTGGGATGTATAAGTTCAGACTCACGGTCACAGATGCCGCTGATCAGACGGGATCGGCCGAGGTGTCCATTTTGGTTCTGACGCCAGAACAGTCGCAGCGTGAGTACATGAAAACGCATCTTTTGTGTTAACTTCATTTATGCATTCACTTTTAACCCTTCTGTGTTGAAAAACCTTTTAAACGTTTCTTGTGAATCTTTTATTTTGGTATGGATTTGCTTTCTTTCAATTTGCACAGGTTTTGTATTTCTCTTTGGAACTGACTGATCATAGGCCTTATTAAACTGAACTCGCCCTTCTCCGTTTTTCAAGCATGTCTGAAATGATCGACTTATAAATAGATGCGCAGAAGTGGGTCAAAAACCCTCACAAACAGTTCATATTCTTCTCAGTATGTGTCATTATGATATTAAAGTAATAGGTCATGTTCTCAGATAAATGTTTCTTAGTCATTTCATCTGATTTATCATGATAAAATGCTCATGCACTGCTGACCTGAGATGAGTTCTGGTCCAACAGGTTTTGAAGCGACCTTAAGGATACACGGATTAACCATTTACCAGGATTCGTCAGACTTGAACGCATAAATAGTTTCATTCTGTTAACCCAGAATGTGCTTTACTCAAACTTTTAAAAGGAGTTTAAGCTAATTTCAGCTTGAAACCGTCAAAGCAGCCGTTTAATGATTGATTTTTAATGGAAGTGATTGAGTTGCAGTTTGTTTCCGTAGCTTTCAGTAGAAACAGGAAACCTCTTGAGCAGCGAGTGGCCATTTTGTTAAGTGTTTCATGAAACTGGTGCGGCAGGTTTTGCGGTGAGTTTCGCTGAGAATGAGGTTGTTCTCGTCAATCAGCGTTTGTGAGACACATCTGATCTGGTCTAGCTGCCAAATGTAAATCTAAAATAATAGATAATAGACAAATGCTGTTAGCTGATGCTGAACAGATGTTTACATGACACTGTGTTCATTTCAATGAATCATGTTGCATTTGCATTATTTATAGAGTTTGGTTTTTTCCGCCTTGTGTTCAAAGCCCACGAAGCTCACTTGACATTTAAAACTGCATTAAATATGAATGAATGTTTTCCAGGGCTTAAATGCATGTTTATCAGCAGCATCTGTGACATGCAGATAAAAACATAATTCAGTTAGTAACAGATAGAAATATCTGTATATCTATACACATGTTGAACTAAACGTACAATATATATATATTTATATACATTCTGAGGGACGAGACACTGGTAAATCAACAGCATGTCACATGTGGTCTTTCATATTTTACCTTGATAGTTTTCTGTTTGAGTGAGTGTTCATATTTCCCATAGTTCATGTGTTCACGCAGTGATGTACAAGAGAAGTAAAGTATGGGAATGAACTATAAAATGCATTCAGGAATGTAGGGCCTTATGAAATCTGTTTTATTTATTTTCTTTTCTGGATTCAGTTTTTTCATTTGAAAGTTCAATTCAATTTTATTAATCAAAAAGCATTTCTTATTATTCAAAATCGGCACATCTTATTATTTAAATCATGAAGCGCTTACATTTACACATCAATATATTAAGTTAAACAAAAATGACAGGTTTAGGGCCCTATTAATTCTCACCATATTTTTTTAATCGTTACCAAATTTTGTGTTTTAGCTTGTCTAATTATTTGACTGCATAAAACAACTTAATTTGTGAAATTAAGTCTTAAAGTAGAATCTTATGAATATCTTTTTTCCCTCAAAAAATGTCATTTTTATCAAATGAAGGCATAAAACTTTAATTTAATTTATCGTTTAATTATTAAAAATTACACAAACTTTATTTTTGGCAAAGGGAATTTACCATTCAAATTGAAACATGGAGGAAATGTTGTGTGCTTTTTCCTCAAACAAATTGTGTTCGTTTAACTTCAGTAGACTAGTAGTAGTAGTAGTAATGGGAAATGAGTACATTCTACTGAACAATAGTAACAGGCATAATGACTTTAGATTAAACCAGACTTTTATTTTGACATGTTGCCGTGATTACATTACAGTTCTGTGTATGTGATATGACACTAGTTTTACTCAAATCAAAAAATGCTCATGAAGTGACTCTCAGAGCAGTTCTGGAGATGTTTTTTTTGATTGTCCACATTTAGTCGGCAGACACTGAAAACAAACCATTCATTAACAGAGCATTCATATTTAAATAGACTTTTACTGCTTAATATTTACAGATACTAGTCCATCCTGTGATTTGATTGAAGTCTAATGACTCACTTTTGAGTATTTCAAAAGAAATCAAAAGGCCCTAGGAATGCCATTCGTGAACTATCACCGCATGTAGTATTTTACTGAGTTTTGCATGCTCTATCACAGCTTCACTGTTATTGAGACATAAATCAAGACCTAAACCTCTCATGAGTGTATTATTCAAGTAATGAGGCTTTAATTGGAGTTCCCATAGAAATACTTGCATTGATGTGACGTTGGATGCTGACATTAATTGCATTGTCGTTGTGTTTTTGCACATTCTCTCTTAAATGGTTTCATTTTTTACTTTTAAAATGTCATAACTTCACCACAGAGGCTCGCAAAACTTCTCATGCCATTTGTCATGGCATATTACAGAAGCATCAGCACAAACACATGTTGACTTTAAATAGTATTGCACGCAAATTTCATATTACTCTAGTGATTTATGTCTGTCTGGAAGAAGAAATTAAAGCGTAACAGTTGTTGTGACTAAAATGGCTGTTTTTCTTCCCATCAGATCACTGTCTGGTGCCGAAGAAGGAGGGTCCGTGTCGAGGGTCTTTTCCTCGCTGGCATTACAACGCCGCTACAGAGAAATGTGAGCAGTTCAAGTTTGGAGGCTGCAAACCAAACCGCAACAACTACCTGGCACTCAACGAATGTCAGAATGCCTGCGACAAAGTTTCAGGTATTGAGATTTCTACCGTCATGCTTATAAGTTAATCACACATTAATGTCACAGTGCAAAAAAAACAAGGATCTAGTTTATTAAATTAAGTAGGTAATGCAATATGTAATAATGTGTAATGCAAAATCACTTTTATAGGTTTATAATATAGTTAATATTGTAAAACTAAATCTGTTGGTCTCATTAAAATCTAAACCAATTCCAACTTAAATACATTTACGTTCGTTCATTTAGCAAAATGCTTTCATCCAAAGAGCGTGCTAAATAAACAATCAAACGCTTTGGATAAATATATCATACGTGTATTTAAATCGTTGCCAGTCAGGAGGCTTTGGTGTTTTTTCTTGCAAAATAAACCCGATGGTTAAAATGATTTGTGACAGTAAATTAAAATTAGAAAATATTTTAATATATTACTAATATATAATCTGTTATATTATTCTATGTTTTAATTAAAATTATATGTTATTTAGTGACACCAAATGATTATTGTATGTTGTGTTTATTTATTATGTTTATGTAAATACAAACACATACAGCATATATTTGCATGTATATATAGTTTATATCATATATAAATATAATTTATTTTAGTAACGTAACATATTTTTCTTAAATAGCATGCACGTGTATGTATATACAATATAAATGTGTAAATATACACAGTATGTAAACATTATGTAAACACACACTTTTATTTTGGATGTGATTAATCACTTGACAGCACTGCTATAATTATATATATTCAAATATATTCTGCAAGTTTATTGTACAAACGTTTATTATATGAGTTTTTATTTAAACAAGCGTGAAACGTGTAATAAAAAATAACTTTTATAGGTTTATGATATACTTATTGTGACTTTAAGTAAATATTGTAAAAATGACTCTCTTTATGAAAACATAACCCTATTTTGACTTAAAAACATTTATTCATTTAACAGCAACATACAAATGAGGAAAGATGATTTATTATTATGTGTTTAAATGGGTGATGTTTGGCTTAATGGTCATGAGGCTTTGGGGTTTAATTCTGATTCTTGCAAAATAAACCAGATGATGGTTAAACCGAACCGTGTTAGATATTTTAGTCCTTTTCTTTGTGTGAAAGTGCATTTAAAAACATGCATTGCCTGTTAAATTTAACATCAGCTGTAGTAAATTAGACTTGATTTGATACTTCATTGTCTAATTTCATTTAATTGCATTAACATTTTAAGTGCTGCTGTTTGACCTGAAATATTTTCTTCTTGCAGCTTTGCCTAAGCCACCTTCTGGAAGACTCGGTCCGATCCAAGATCATCGTGAGTCTATGATTGCTGCTGATTTCATTTGAGTTATTGTCTAGAATATCCTTGTAGGCATTTACAAGGGAAATCCTCTTTCAGGTGAGCAGTGTGGCGTGGCTTGCGGTCCAGAACATTTCTCATGCTCAAATAAATGCTGCATCGAGAAAGAGTTGGAGTGTGACGGACAAACGCAGTGCACCGACGGTTCAGACGAGGCTGAGTGCTCCAACCGTAAAAATACACACCATACATACATTACCTTAGTAGTTAAAATAATTCATTCAAAAATAAGCCTTCTGGAATTATTTACTGGCACCTTTTGACTTGAAGTCTTAAGCCTTTTTGCTGCTTTAATGTCACTTTTGATCTGAAAAGCGTAAATTATGACAGAATTTATTTATTTTATAAACTGTACCTTTTAATTTAATTTAAATGTAGTTTGTTTTATGCATAATTGAACTGATTGAGGATTTAAATTTTTTTATTTTTTGTCTTTCTGTTCAGTGGACAAAAAGTTCCGTCGATTGCTGGAGATTCCTGTGGACAAAAGCAAAGGTGATTTCTATTTCAAATTTTGTACATTTTAAATTAGTGCAAGAAAAGTATGTTCTGTTTATATATATATATATATATTATGCAAACTATTTTATTTTATTTTAATTTTTTGGATGCAATTAATCGTTTGACATCACTATTTCAAATATATCTCAAGTATTTCTTCATTATTGTTTTATCATGGAAAAACTAATAAATGCATTTCATTTTTTATTTTGTTTTATGCAAACCTAAACCATAAATACATTTCAGATATTTGTATTGTACATTTGGTGGAAAAACTAAAATATATTTTTAAATATGATTGATTATACTCAACACTGTATTTAGTTTCTATTACATTTTCATCTTGTAAAGTTTTTTAAATACATTTTTTTATAATCATTTTTATCTTTAAAAACGCATTGTATTTCATTTGCATTTTCTGTTATGATTTATGCAAACTAAATATTGATTATAACTCTATCTTTTAAAACTCATTGTATATGTATATATATTTTTTTTTTCTATGATAGATGCAAACCTTATGTATATTATTATAAATCTCTCAAAAAGCTGTAAAGATTTTATATCCTTAAAAATGTATTGATTGTAATTTTATTTTGAAAAGTTTTTGTTTTTGTGAAATTGCAGCTTTTTCGTAATATAATATTGTTTGCTATTTTAGTAACTCCTTAATATTATATTCATTATTAAATTATTAATAATTTTTCAAATGCATTAATCAGCGATGTCTTGACTCTTCCAGTTCATTGTGTGGAGCCGCCGGTAACAGGACCCTGTCGCGCAAGTTTTACTAACTTTTACTACAATCCGTACGAAAGTCGCTGTAACCGCTTCAACTACGGTGGCTGTGATGGAAATGGAAACCGCTTTGAAACAGAAGAGAAGTGCAAGGAGTCGTGCAGTGGAGTGTCTGGTAGGTTTTACTATAGTATTATTATTAGTAGTAGTGATAGTAATGTTATTGTGAAGAAAATGTTTGTCTTTATAATCTTGAGATGAAGAACCATGGACTTTCAACACTGATATTAATTTAATTAAGCTTCAGAAAGCTTCGGTCAGAGTCAGCATGCTTTGAGGGTTTATTTTATTTGTGCAGCTCTGCTTAAAAAGCCTTGGATTAGAATTTTTCCAGCTGATTTCACCAGCCCCGTTTTTCTGATAATGGAGCTGTTTGCATAAGACTTTAAACTGAGGTTAATTTGAAGCATTTTTTCCCTGTCTCTTCTGCAAATCATGATGTTGTGTTTATTTTCTTCCAGAGTCTGATGTGTTTGCAAGACGAGCTCAGTTTGCGAAGCAAGAAAGCACGAGCGAAACAGGTAACAGCAGAAATCTCATTCCTGGCATGCTTTGCTGTAAAGGATGAATGTTGAGCGTACGGGAAATCAATAGTATATTGAGTATTATTGAGATTATTGTTTATATTTTAATATAGTAACTTTTGGGTCATATTGATGTATTTAATCTAGCAACCATTATAACACCCCCTTTTTTTTTTTCTTGTTTCAGAAAATGTACAAATCTAGTTACTATTTCAACTAAATTTTTAAATAAAACTGAAATAAAATTAATAAAAACTATAAAAACGTTTTATTACAACAACATGAATAAAATGGGAAAAGAGCATCGTCATTGTTTTGTTGTATAATTTTATATTATTATTAAATAATATAAACAATATTACTAGTGCTGTCAAACTATTAATTGTGATTAATTGACATCCCAAAAAAACACATTTTGTTTACGTAATGTGTGTGTGTGCTGTGTATGTTTTTGTATATATAAATACACACATGCATGTATATATTTAAGAAAAATGTTTATTTAAGTATATTTATAAATAAAAATAAGTTATATGAATATACATACATGCGTTTACATGCATGTAAGTATTTTCTAAATATGTTTATGTGTGTATTTATATATACACATACAATAAAACACTTTCTAATGTGTAATAATTATACAGTACACACACATTATGTAAACAAAAACATATTTTGAATGCAATTAATCACAATTTATTATTTGACAGCAATAGTGATATTGTACATAATATTATTTAATCTAAAATTATACAATATATAAAAATATAAATTAATAAAAAAGATGTATTTTATTTTTAATTTAGTTTGACAGCACTACATATTACTGTAATTATTTATTTATATATATATATATATATATGTGCAGTAGTTTATAGTCTGCTGTTGTACCTTTGTTTGACTCTGCTGTCATATCCAGATGCATTAATGTAACGTGACTGTCATGTCTCTGTTCAGCTGCCATCGCGATCGCCATCCTCCTGGGCTTAGCCATCATCATCCTGCTGATTGTTATCGCATTTTGCCTCCTGAAGGGAAAGAAGAAGCGCAAAAACAAACATCAGCACGTGGCCGTTAACGGCGGTCATGTTCACGCCTACGAGGATTCAGAGAAACTGGTCTACAACAGCACAACCAAACCCATATGAGCATTAACTCAGTTTAACAGGACATCTATCCTTACTGCTGGAGCGTGATGTGAAAAATGAATTTGTATATGCAATAGCTATTTGATTGATTTCTTCAGTCGTTCGTTTGGAGTAGACAGGCTGGTAACTGTGCAAAGAGGTTGATTTGCTTGTTTTACATTTGAAACAACTTTTATTACCAGCAGGTTTTTCACTGTTCTTTTTTCTGTCCTATATATATATATATATATATATATATATTAGCGTGTTGGATTTTACTCAGGGGTGAATATGTGTTGCAATAGCAAATGATAAAGCCAGTTTTTATGACCACAAAAAAACTAAATCAAGATTCATGAGCCATGTACTTTTATTTTGCAAAGACTGGATAGTTTTTTGTTTTTATTTGAAATGCTGCCTCTCATCGGTTAGTCTTAAAGCCATGTAAACATTGCATTACTATCTAGAAATTAGTTTTATATTTTAGTTTGAGATATGAGATATTGATTTATGGCTCTTTGTTGCGTAAACTCTTGTTTTGTTTTCTTATTAGCTACATTACAACTTTTATTTTCCTTTTTAAATGTTCTTTTTTTTTAATATTATTATATATATTATTTTTTTTGTAAACTGATGTTTTGGATTTAGAAATTAAATTTTTTGTTTAAATCCCCCCCCCCCCCCCCACAAACACACACACACACAATGCAAACTTGTACATAGACTTTTTTATGTGTATCGAAAACCTGCCTGATGTCTGAACTATTAATCATGGACAGTCTCAATAAAACTAATATGTACAGACTCTGTGTGGATGTTTTTACCTGATTATTTTATTTTACTTTAGAAACTAGCTTTTATTTCACCAGCAGATGGCGCCATTAATTTAAAAAGTCCTCAGAATTTTTGCTCTTCAACGAGAAGAGCAAAGACAGTTGTTTAAAGGTATAGTTTAGTCAGATTAGCAACAACAAAACAAACGGGAGACCGTGTTTGTGAGAATTAAGGTGCTAACAACCTTTCCTTCAGTTTTTTTTTTTTTTTTTCCAGATTTTTTAACAGGACGCCATTTTTGTTTATATATTAAGGATCTCGTATATCTTACCTCATTCACGCATAGAAAGCTATAGAAAACTAAAAAAAAGACGGCTTTTCTCAAACTCTTCAATCTATGATGTAATCATAGTCGACTGTGATTGGTCCATCTTGATCAGCGCTGAGAAAAGTAACATATACCACGTCACTCTGGCGCTCTTGGTTAATTAGCCGTTAATTTGCCGTTATGTAAACAAAAACGTTGAACTTTTTCTTAGTATTTATAAACTGCGTTGAAGAAACTTCTGACGAAATTGAAGTGTTAATGTTCTCGTGCTTTGTTTAAAGATAAATGTCTTGCTGGAAGAAAACATTTAAAGTATGTAGACTTGATGGGCATTAATGACGAAAGCGTTTCTATTCTTATTTTTGTACTCGTGGAAAATAGTTATTTAAATAAATATATTTAAGACACATTAACAAATACAAATATCTTAAAATGTATTAAAGAAAAGTGTGGTAGTGATTAGTCCATCGTGACAGCGCTGAGAAAAGTAACACGTATTACGTCACGCGTTTGCTTCGTCGTTAAATAATAATTTGCAGCGGAACAAAAACACTAAAATTATTGACATGTGTTGACTTAAAACGGCGAGGTGAATATTAGAAAATTGATTTTTTTTTTGTTTCGACTTTTACAGCAAGTTTGTGTCGCTAAGCCCCGCCCATCTGGAGTCTCGGGAGTTTCTGAGGTTTAATGCAGCGGTGTTTGAGTTCAGACTGAAGTCAGTCAGTGGAGCTGAATATGAGATGATCATACTGAGCCTCTCAGACCTGCAGCCGGCCAAAATAATACATATACATGTCTGTGAGGTGCGAATGAACTGCAAACGACGCAAATAACGAGGAACTCAGTCGGTAAGTGTTTTAGTCTCAGTGTAAAGACTGCATGGTGGTGCATAAACGCGTAAAGTAAAGAAATTACATCAAAATTAGAAAGCTGAATCTGTTAGACGTGTTTTTTTAGTTTTTAAAGACACTATGTGTATTTAAGGAAGTTTGCGTGTGTTTTTGCTGTCCTCGTGTCTTGTTTTGCTGTAAATTCGTTGCTGGAAGAAGTACGTCGCATGTTATTAATAACAATAGGGTTTTTATTAGCTAAAATGTTAACCATATCACAATGACCTTTAGTAAATGATATCAAGATACGATACAGATAGCCTAATCAGAACTAATTTCATGCTAAACCTCTTTAAAACATCAAAATCGTCATTCGCTAATTTAAGCATTACTTTCATCAGTTGCAGCATGGATGAAAAACTAAATTTAGTTTTGGTTTCTTGTTTCTTTAAAGCAGATGGTTTTCTAAAGCAAAGCCCTTTAAAACCCACTCTGTAACCTTTAAAAGTTGCTGTTAAACTTGCATTAAAACCACATGCATACAGATATAATCTGATGTTTATTTGGTCTATGGATGTTCTGCATTCATCAGTGGTTTATTTTTTCGCCAGTTTCAATCATCTCAAGGTGTTGCAAGTGTCTCTTATAAAGTCTGTGTACTTTGTAAAGAGTATTTGTCTAAGGCGCCCGAACTTTGTCCAGGTGAAGACTTACAGCGCTTTGATTAACAAATGATGAGGTGTTGATTTAGTGAAACAATTGTGCGTTTCATCTGTTATATATGACCCCTAAATAATGCTTGTGTTGGCACAGTGAAAGCATTTGGTTTGCATATTTGTGGTCATGGATGACGACACTTTGCAGCATTTTCCACAAGTGTGGGAAACTTGGAAATATACGGGATTGTGTTTTCCAGGACTGGAAAAGTTATGGAAACTAATGAAATCCTAAAAGTCATGGAAACTTGAGAGTGAAAGTTTTGTTCTGCTGTTGAAGGTAACTCGCTCACAAATGCAAATTTGTTACCTCGTAACTGTGAGATTTAGACATAAAGAGTCTAAATTGAATTCTGAGGAAAAAATGTCAGTATTGTGAGATGTAAACTTATGCATAATGTCACAATTGAAAATGATGAAAGGGGGGAAAAAAGATGCGAGACATTAACTCACTCACAGTTGCAACTTTAGAAAAAAATTACAATTAGCTTTTTATTATTGCTTGGATATTTCTGTCCGGTTTGTTAGTGAATCAAACTCTTTTCGTCACTGATCGGTGAGCCGCTAATTATTTCCTCACCTGAGTTTATTAGTTGTGTAACTTGATTGTCACAGTCATTTACTTTCATTCTCCATTCATTCAGTTTCCCAGCCCTGCAAACTCTCCCAGTTCACGCTCTGGTCTTCACGGGCGTAATCGGACACGCTAGAAGTTTTTAGACGGGGTCAGTGTTTTACTTTGACCTTGTCAGGGTTAAAAGAACCCAAGGGAACAGCGTTTCTGGAGTTATTTGTCCAAGTAGAAGTTTAACAGCTGAAGGCTGAATCCTGAACCGAGAGGTTTATGGATCTCCTAGAAGAAGCTCTTTGTCTGTCCTTTGAGACGGAGCTCCAGGCCTGAATCTAAGGGCCTCGAAAGGGTTCAAGTTTAAGCCCTTCTAGGAAAATTAGTAGCTACTACATGCCTTTTTAGGAAAGTTCTATGCGAGTAATATGGGATTTAGATGCACTTTATGTACTCGTTAGTATTTTATAATCATGGTTGAACGATTAATTGGGAAGGCCTGTATAATTCTAAATATTTGGCTTTTTTTGTTTCATCAGATTTTTTTAAACATTTTTCTGTTTTGCTGATTGTTTAAAAAAAATTCAATTTTAAAATGATTTATTTTTAATTTTGTACATTTTATATGAAATAAATAGTTATTACAGATATAATGCCAAGGCAAATAATATCGTCCAACATTTTGCTTTTTTAATTATTACATTGGACATTTTTCAAAACATTTAATACATTTTTTAATTATTTATTTTTAATTTAATCAATTTTATAAACCAATATGTTTTCTAGTTCAATGTATCGGACAGTTTAAAAAATTTTTTTTTTTAAATTATTATTTATTTCTAATTTTGTAAATTTTATATGTAAAATAAAAGCTGATTTCTGTCTTTGAACATATAGATTTTTTTAATTATTAAGTTCTAATTTAAAAGTTTTGAATTTTCTGTGCAACACATATTAATTACTATCTTTACATAAAAAAGCGTGAAATAATACAACGCCCCTTTTTTTGAAGAAATAGGTCGATCATGAATATTTTAACAACCATCATACTAAATGATTTCCAAATATGCATTTCATGGCATTTCAAGGTACTTATTAAAAACATGATCTCAATGTTGTTCCATATCTGAGAAAACCGTGCTACTTTAGTATGTTTTGTTACTTTTTTTGCTTATTGTTTTGATTTTCAATTATGTTCTTTGCTAAATATAGCTTGAAGTTTATAAAGCCAGTGGAAAATGACTTTATTTTTAAACCCTTCACATTCTGTACTAGTTGGGAGTTTTTCAAAGAGTGGAAACTTTATGTAACATTTAGACATGAATTTATGAATCTGGAGTGTTCCCAAGATAAATAAGCATAATAATCGGGCAGTTTTGGGAGCCAGGAGCCTCTAGCTGATATGAGCAGCTTAATATCCGCTTTTATATCTATATTACAAGTGTTCGTTTGAGCTGCATGTGAAGAGGGAAGCTGCATGAAATGTGTTTCTGCTTTTCTTCAGGAAACAATCATTGACCAATTCGGCAGCTGGCGCAGGTCCATGTGCACCGTGTGTGTGTGTGTGTGTGATGTTTGTTTAAAGAGCTCACTGGGTGTTCAGATGGGAAGATGTCTTATCCCACCATCTCTAAACCACTCGTAAAGAAAAGGAATTTAACGGGAATTTGCAGGAGATGAGTGAGATCAGTGCATTCTGAGAGTCAGACGGTGCACACTGAGATAGAGATTGATGTCGCATGAAACCGTGTGCTGGAGGAGTTTCAGACAGTAGTGCATTGTGTCTTCACAAAGTGCATGTTTAATTAGAAATAAACACAGGTATTTGCGTAGAACCCGCTTTGTTTAAACATCTTGAAACTTATTCAAATAATGAGTCAGGATAATTGTCGTTTAGATCAGCTGGATAGTTGATCGTGCAAGGAATGGAAGGTCAAGTCTAGTGTGCAGCAAGATAAACTGCTGAAGTAATGAATGCCGTGTCTCTGCGCCTGCCTGTCAATGAAGCGTTTTTGTGTTTTCAGTGTCGGTATACTCCGGTCCTCCCGAGGGTTTAGTCCCGCAGACGGCGTCAGGTCACAGGGTCAGCGGCGGAAGAGAAGGGAGTATTTTTAGGGAGTGCCGGGAGCGTTTGGCTTTCGGAAGTGTTTTAATTGAGGAAGTAATTGTCGCCTTGTGTTTTAACAGTGTGTGAGAAAGCCGAGGGAATTCCATAGGGATGCTTACGGCTGACAGACATTTATTTCTGGCTGAAGAATAAATACACCGTGATAATGAAAGAGTGCTCTGGAGACTGTCATTAGATTGTGTCTCATGCGTTTACGATGAAGGAATGTTTCGATTCATCTTGCATGCTTTCACATATCCATCTCGGTGGACTCTCTCAAGATGAAAATTTCATTGCATGACTTTAAAAGAGATTTCAGTGTCAACTTTGTTCCATTTGTTTTGCTTAAGAGAAAATAAGACGTACAGGTAGACTAAAGAAGTAGCCTATAAAAGGAATTTTTTCACCCATTCACTGCAAACCAAGTTATATTCTTCAGAGTGCCAAAGAACGCTTGTGAACACGTTTTATTTTTAACCCAGAGCGGCTGGTTTTCTCATGATCTTTCTCAATACTTAACCATCATTGCAAAATGCTATTTGGGTGTTGCTTTATTTTGAAGCGCTATATCCTACCGCAACAATTCGGATGGATTCTTAATGAAGAAAACTCATTTGCAGCATTTAGAAATACATTTATTTTACATTTATTTTAATTGTGGCATAAAAAGTTTAAACTGCTTTTTTTTATTGCATTGCAGAAGTGGGCTTTCATATTAAACTGATGGAAAGGTACAGCAAAGATTTTTATATCTTTACAAAAGATTTATATTTCAAATAAATAAACTTTTGTATTGATCAAAGAATCCTGAAAGATAAAATGTCACAGTTTCCACAAAAGTACGAAGCAGCACAACTGTTTCCAGCATCGCTAATGTGTTTCTTGAGCAGTAAATCAGCATGAAAACTGTCTCTAATGTTAAAGTCCGTGTTAGACGGGTCCATCTGTCTTCAATTACAGGACAGATCCCAGACCTGGATGTGAGGGTCAGATTTCGGTGAGCGCGTTTTATCAGCTGTGGGAACAAAAGCTCTCCAGATGGACTTTGACTCGTGTTCTGAACCAAATGGGCATTTACATGCCAGCACACTTCATCTGTTTACAATGCAAAGGGCGCATTTGAATAGAATAGAGCAGACTGCAGTCACTGCCGTGTAGAAGCTGCTCAAATGTGAAGTCTCTGTGAGATACGCTGATCCTGATGTGAGTCTGTTATCCGCCCTGAGATAATCGTGCAGGCGGCCTCGGCTGTGATCTTGGCTTGGTCTCAGCAGCACAGCTGTCAGTTCAGAGACACAAGCAGCGATTACACCAGGATTTTAATCCTGTAGGACTCTCATCTCTGATCCTGATGCTCGTATTAAAGAGGGAGACGCTTGGAATCCGCTCACAAACGCTCCATTATAATCAAATTAGTTCAGGAATAGTGAAGATGTTTGAGATCTCAAGAAACAAGGGTAGTAAAACACACTGTGTGGGGCTCTGTTTGAGAGCTGAAGAAGTTAGTTAAATGTGTGAAGTTGTAATACATTTGTGTTAAATAAAAAAAAATGGATCTAGAAAAAAAAAAAGAGAATTTCGGAAAGAAATTCATAGGGCTATTATTGTTATAATTGGATACATATGCGTCCCGTTGATTAGACCTCCTTTTGTGATTTATTAAAATTTAAATGATAATAATAATTTAAAAACAAAACGTCAACATAAAACTTTTTCAAGTTTTGATAGAGTGCAGAATCTTTAGTGTTTTAATTATAAAAAAAAAAATAATAATAATTCAGATAAAATAAAACAGAAAATACAATTTCTGCAAAAATACAGTGCCTTTCATGGGGCAGTTTTATTGTTAAAATTGTAATGCATAAATATTGTTTATTATATTTAATGCACATTCTTCTATGATTTATTAAAATGTAAAGACACTATTAAAACTGAATATATTTTATATATACATGTATTCAGTTTTAATTGTTTCTATGTATTCTTTTATTTATATATATATATATATATTAGTTTAAATTGCCTTTTTTGTCTTATTTTTTACATTTATTTATTTATTCATTTGATTGGACATTCGTTTTCTTTTTTTGTTGTGTTTTTTTCTTTTAACTAAACAACTAAAATGGAATCCAGAAAATTTAAAACAGGAAACAGAATTACTAGAATCTGAATCTGTGGGAAAAATAAAACTGAATTGTTGCTTCCTCGTGTGCACAAACCATTGCTTTCACTTTGTTCCTGTTGGATTCGGGGCCGGGGTTTTTGGCCGAAGGATAACAAACAAACAGTGCAGTTGTAGTTTCGGTTGGGTTTCAGTGCTAAAGTCCTCGGGCTCTCCTGTGCGCCGTACGTTGGCGAGCGGCTCGCTCCAAACACTGATTGACTCTGTCTGTTGGAATGGCTGGAATCTGTGTTTGCCGGCCTGATAAGACGACGGATCCGGGGGCAGCTGGAATGCACTGGCACAGACGCAGCAGAAACAACCTTAACACAATATTTGTCCAGGACACGGTGGCAGTTCAGAGATCTTAGAACTGTTTGTCAAACAACGCGTATTATTTGCGATGGTTTATGAAGTTGATCTTCAAGACCTCATCTCTGTTCAAGTTTGGGTTTTGTTTAAAGGGCAAACAATGAATGTAGATGCTTGAGTTTAAATACATATTAATGATCAGTCAAACGTTTGCTTACTTTTTCCTTGCTATTCGTTTTTTTTGTAAATATTTTTTTCGTTTATAATTTTATAAAAAAAAAAAAGGAATATCACGAAGAATAATAATAATAATACTTGTTGTTGATATTGTTATGTTTATTATTGTGGCTTATAAAGCCATATGTTATAGAATATTACTTATGGGAATAATAATGTTAATAATAAAACCAGACATCATGGAATATCACATTGAAAATATGTGAATAATAATGTTGTTGTTGTTGTTGTTAGTATTACTATTAATAGTAATATTATTATTATTAATAAATGCATACATACATTACAGAAGATCCCATATCTCTGAAAAGCAAAATGCTAAAAGAAATATAAACACTTTATTTGATAATTATAATGCAATCCTTTGCTGAAAAATATTTTAGGATGATGAGAATGTAGTTTTGAGCACATGTGACTTCTCAAGCGAGTCCGTCGGTACAGTATGTGAGTGTGAAGTCAGATGTGTTTGTATTTGTTCAGGTGCTGAGTTTGATTTGTGTGTGTGTTTCAGTGTGTGTGTGAGGGACATGAGAGAAGAGTCCAGCTGCGCTCACAACAACAGCCTGATGGGAGAAGGTGAGAACATGTATATCTGTTAATACTGCTGGACGTACTGACCACAAACCAGCCACTCCACTCGAACACAGACATACAGCCCCACAAGTTTGGGGTCAGAAAAATTAATTAATTAATGAAAAAATAATTATATATATATATTTTTTTTTTGTGTGTGTATGTATTAATAAAAAAAACATTTATAT
>JAUCMU010000099.1:215336-230428 GCA_032275025.1 Enteromius treurensis
TGGCTATGCTGTGATTTGGGCTATATTTACATGTAAAATAGAGTTAGAAGCAACATAATATCTATTTTCACTGAAAGCTCTGCTCCTCACAGCCGCGCGCTGAACAGAGCAGACGCAGAGAGAGGAGTGCGCGCGCTGTGAAAACAAGAACTCGCGTGTGCGCGGCACTACCAGAGACTCGCTAAGGTTTTGTCGCTAGATTTGCCGCTTAGGGACTTTTCAGACACCTTTGGCGACATTTTTCCAAAAAAGCTCATCGAAACTCATCAAGTGAGAAACGTTCCCCGGTTCAAAAATAAGTGCGATTAACTGCGTAGAAAAAAAAAAACGTAACGTGTTTTTTTTTGTGTGTAATTTTTATTATTATAATAATACATTTTTTACTATTTTATTTATTTAGTAACTGTTTAATTTATTTTTTGAAAATTGTTTTCAATTGACTTTATTATTTTATTAATTTATGAAGTGTTTTGTCGTGGATGTTTTTATTTTAAAATAGTTTTTCATTTTGCATTTGTATCGTTTTCTTTTTAGTGTTTTATTTTGTTTGTAAAATGAAATTTGTTTTTAAAAACAGACATTTTATTTTATAAATTTTTCAATTACAGTTTTAATTTTTATTTTTATTTTTTTACTTATTAATTTGTTTTTAATAATTTGTCATTTTATTTTCACTTCACATTTTATCATGAATTTTTTATTTACATTTTTTATTAATTTTTCTGATCTTTAATTTTACTGATCTTGAAAATATGGCCTAAAACATTGTTTCTCTCAGTCAGCAATTTTGGTAATAAACGTTTTCCGTGTAAATTGCTTTCAGGCCAAAGACGCGATCTTGGACATGGACTCGACAGGTGAGTTGTGTTTAGATTAAGGTGTTTCAGTGAATTACTTGAATGGCTTTTGAAACACTAGAAGTGTTTTTTTTCTCTGTTCAGGTCCAGTGAAGTACCGCTACAGTCCAGACAAGCTGAAGAAAGCAGCATCTTATCAAAATGAAGATTTCTCCGATGCGTTAAAGGAACGGAGACGATCTGGTGTGTGAAGCCATCTCTTCACTCGTATACATTAGAGATCAAACTAAATTTCCACTCTATAATTGTTTAAGTTCTGATCTTGTCCTCGGTTTTCTTTGACAGAACCAGCGAAGCGAACGGCACGAAGCACTAAAGGTACGGACTTTATCTTGTTGCTTTCTAGTTTATTCAGTGGGACACAAAACACTGAATCCTATACTGATTTACATGTAAACCTGAAAATATATAGAAAGTTTACTTAAATTGCACTTAAATTCCGACTAAATGAAGCTGAAATATATCGTACAATGCACTATAATTCTCAACAGCTAGACTAATGCAAGTAAATGAGCGTCACTGATCGTGTGATTCTTTTTTCAGACAGTCAAATTTTCTTGCTTTCATTGAATTTTAAAATCATGCTGGAGAACATGTTCATCAGGATCTTTCATTAAAGTAAAATGGATGCACAAAACAAAAGGGCATTTAATTTTAACAAAATGTAGTTTTATTGTATTTTTTTTTATATAATATTTATTTTAATACAGAACAATAAATGCAATTTATTTTATGTCATATTAATCATGAGAATTAATTTTATGACCCAAAATATTTGAATTTAGTAAAGCTGTTTAATCAATTTAAATTAAAAAAAAATGTAAATCCTAGTTGTATTAACTTAAAAAAAAATATTAAAACACAACAGTAATCAATTTAAAATGATTCATAAAAAATGTTATTTCATAAAAAGTTATTTTAGTGATAATTTTTATAAAAATGTATACCTTAATTATACATATATATTTTGCATATAGTATACAGTAGTCAACATTTGAAGTATATATATAAATAGTTACAGTATATTGCAAAATGCATATGCATGCACGTGTCTGCATATGCATTTTGCAATATACGTACAGATTTAGTCTTGATTCACTTGTGGTCAAATGTAGTTTTGATTGACTGATCGATTAAAGAAGCGCTGTGAAACAAAAGATCAGAGATAGCCCTGATCTTCTCCGGCTCGCGGCAGGTGTGCTCATGTGAGAGACACGTGTCCCGTATCTTCTGTGCTCTCTCGGCCCGCTTTAGCATCAAAGCCACACGGACTCGACTCGTCCCTCCTGTGTCAGATCAAAGGCCTCCGCCCGGTCCTCCGCCCGCACACATAATGATGTTAATTATGGAGCCCATCAGCCGCAGGCTTTGTCAGTTCCTTTCAGTCCACAAACCTGTTTTTGGCTCGCTGTCAGCACTAGTGCATTATGCATTCTGAGTGGCAGAAAATAAAGAGAAAAGCCAAGCCTCACACACTCTGTCATGCCGTTTTATCACCTTTCAAATTAAGTTGTCATAAGTAAGTAAGTCATTTCCAACCACAGTCTTTCCTGTTCCTGTCTTGGAAATCAGCAGGGAGTGTCCAAGCTCTCTTAAGTAGCTCCACGCATCCGTACAGCATGCATTTCATTGTCAGTTGATTTAATTATCTTTGCATAGACCTGACAGAGCACACACTTTTATAATACCGTGTTATATGCAACCAGACAATAAAAATTAGCCAAATGAAATCCAAGTTTCATACTCATTTTGGAGTGGACAAAATATAATGCTATTTGCTGCATTTTTGTATCAACTTTTAATCAACAAGAAAAGACCACAAACACATGATTCATGTTTATTTGAGCCAGATTACAATGATTTGATCAAGTCTCAGCCCAGTTTCACAGTATTTTGTGCCATTTTTGGAAATTGCACATCAACTTATACATTTCCAATACTTTTTTTTGTCATTAAAACTGAGCATTTTGACATTTGACTGCTTTTGTTATTTCAATAAGTGCATTAAATCTAAAACATTTGTATAATTTGAATAATCTGCCTTCTTATTTTGTGGGGGGGAAAATGAAAAGATTTTTTTGAATTGCTAAATTGTAGTATTTCTAACATTTATCTTTGTCTTTGCATCATCTTAATCATCCGTGGACGTCACACAGGCACGCTTAAGGTAAGGTTTCCACATTTCCACTCACTATTGCAAGCTTTTCACATTAAGTACAAGGAAAACTTACTTTAACATTGATGCATATAACAGATGCTTTTACGACCTAAAAATTGAATTAGTCAAATGCATTTACACAGTTCCAATCGTACGAATTTGATAAATGCTATTCCAAACTAAATGCATGCAAAATCTTCATAAGGTAGATATGAAGTGCTCGATTCAGCACAGTTTAGCAGCAATTATAAACAAACGTTGCATGGAACCAACACAAATCTGTAAAACTTCAAATGCTTGAAAACCGTACCAGGTCTCTAAAGTTAAATCGCTTTTTCATAAACACCCCGTTGACATCTCATGACTTTTCTATGGCGTCCAGCATGCAGACAGCGAAGGTACTCTGTTAGTGGATAAAGACCATCTTTCCATACTGCCTACAACTACTGTGAGCTCAAACCCGGAGCTCAAGACCACGGGACCTGGAGTGATTCAGAACGGACAAGATCATGAATCCAGCACAGGCTCGCTGGACGACAGTAGACTTGAAGAGAAAGCGAAGAGCGCAGAGGACAGGATAGGAGGAGATAATGGTGAAGAGGAGGATCTGATGAGAGTCGAGCAGGTAGCAGACTTTGCCAGTTCAGTGTTGGCCGCCATCTCCTGCTGGCGTTATAGGGCCAAGGCTTTGCTTTTCGATCAGATCACCACGGTGAGGGTCACCTATCGCTTTCTGCCAATCACATCACATCCCACCTGCTGCATGCTGAGACCAATTTCTGCTTTTGCACCCATGCTTGAATGCTGTTGATGTGCAGTAGCGAGAATTATTGCATGGACGTAACTGCATGCATGGCCACTAATCAAACATAAACACATTTCTCAATAGACACTTGATACACAAATTACTTTCCGTCTTTTCTTTTGTGACCCTGCACCACAAAACCATTCATAAGTGTCAATCTTTCCAAATTTAGATTTTTACATTATGTGGAGACTGAATAAATAAGCTTTCCATTGATGTATGTGTGTTTGCTAAGATAGGACAATATTTGGCTGGGATAAAATAAAAAAAATCTAAATATTGAGAAAATCACCTTTTAAAAGTTGTTCAAATGAAGTTCATAACAATACATATTACTAATCAAAAATTAAGTTTTAAAATATTTACAGATTTGCTAAATATCTTCACGGAACATGATCTTTACTTAATATCCTAATGATTTTTTGGCATAAAAGAAAAATCAGTAACATTTTGTTTTAAGGTGTCATAATACAGAGTAATTACCTAATTAGGTACTTATAAGTAGCCGTTGTACTTACTTACATGTTACGTACATTTGATTTCATGTAAGTTATGCAGCAGCCTGTAATTAAGACAAATACTTGCACTTAAATAAAGTGCATCAAGACTGTACTTTAAGTAGCTTATGCCTGTGTAATACTCTGCAATTTTTATGTAAAAGTAGTCGCATAAGACTTGGCCTGTAACATATGTGTTAAACTAGCTGTCAGTCTGCAAACTGTTTTGTAACTTAGTAGTAGCCATTGCACTTACATAAAACAAAATGTACTTACCATGTAATTTCTCTGTATTAGGGACACCTAGAAAAAAAGTGCACGGGGATCAAATTATTGATCTTTTGGTAACAATGTTTGGCTATTGCTACAAATATATCCCAGCGACTTAAGACTGATTTTGTGCTCCGGGGTCACATTTATCACTCATTCTCTGCGAGTTTGGACAAAACTAGCTGTAGGTCTGATGGCCTGGTCTGCTTTCTAGTCTAGGTCTGATCTTTAAAAAATATGTAATCTCATGAAAAACTCACAATAAACTTACATCAGGTAAACCACAGGATTTTTGGGATTCAAAGTGGAAATGTTATTTACTGAACTTATGGCTGATATTTTTTTTGTCCTGTCTCAAGAATCAGTGTTCTATTTCATGCCAGATGCGTCAATGTGCAAAGATTGTAATGCACATATGATGGGTAACTTTACAGCCTGTTGTGGTTATTAAGATCCAATGCATAATAATACGGGACGTCGGGTGTCTCAAAGTGCTTTTGCACTTGGAGCCACAATGAGATTTTTTTTTTTTTGATTGAAGTTTGACTTCAATGGGGAAATTTAACTGTCAAATTTTGGGGGTGGAGGTCGGATGGCTTGCCTTCCGTAATTAAATTAAACAAAGGTTCCCGTTTCATTGTGTTTTGTTTAATGGCACACAAAAGCAATTTCAGAAGGTCAGTTGTCTGTGGAAAAACATTGAAATGCATGGATGCTTTTAAAAAGAATTGCAGATGTTTATGAAAGGTTGAAATCTCGCTAGAGTGGCAACTGTGAACGGTGTCATTCAGTAGAACAGATTTACATCTGTTAAAAACCTGTGATTTTCTGTTATGTGTCCTCAGGACAGAGAAGGTTGTTGGGAAAATTGGCCAATGAGCAAAAGCAGCCAAACACCTACTAAAGAAAAGCCTGATGATACGAGTGAAAGTTTGACTCTCTTTGGACAGGTAACGTCGTGTATTAAGAACTTCAAATATATATTGCATCTTTATCTCAAAGCTAGATACATTGCACTTGTTTCATGCTGGTCATTACGGAGATGTTGGAGTTTGAATTAAGTTATCTTCACATCCTCTTTTCTAATCCTCTTAATAACTTCCTGTAGCAATAACTCGCTTCATTCCGTCCACTTTCTAGAGCTCAGCTGGGGAATGGAGTTCACAGAAGGTCTTTTCTCCTCTCAGCGAATCAGAGGAGACCGGGATAAACCAATCAAACAAATATCCCAAAATGTGTGGGACGGTAATGGCAGGATGCCACACTGATCCAGTAGACTTTCGTAATGAAGGGCGAGAGATCGAAGATAATATTGAGGAAAGTGTAAATTTCACATCTCCTGCTGGACTAGAAGAGCACCACAAGGAAGGGACTTCGTCCTGCAGGAGCCTCTCAGAAGATGTTCAGAACATGGAGGTAGATGTGGATGTTGAAGCTCCTCGTGGCCTCTTGTCTTCGTCCATACTGGACAAGGCAAGCAATTTCTCAGAGCAATGTACCAGCAACTTCTCTCGAAGAAGTAGTCTAGGAGTCGAAGGATCTTTTGACTTGGGCTGCCCTTCTTCTCGGTCGGAAAGTAGAAGAAGCAGTTTGCTCAGCAGTGGTGCTGAGCCCCATGAGAAAGACAAAGGCCAAGAGTTTAGACGGTCCACTCCAGAACCATTACCAGAGACTGTTCCCGACAGCCTGTTTATACCAGACCAAAGATCTCAAATGAAACCAGATACCCTTTCCAAAACGGACCGAATGCTCATGCATAAGATTCATCGGTACTACGAACATGCTGAGCACCAGGATGCAAGCTTTGCCGTCAAACGCAGAGAGAGCCTTTCATACATCCCTGCAGGCCTAGTACGTAATCTGAGCCAACAACTCAATGACTTTGCAGACGAGGATTTGGCATTGCATAGGAGGGCGTCTTCCATCACAAGGCCAACTTTATGGTCTGTCTTTAATCTGTCAGGCTTGGGGGTTGACAAGAAAGCAAAGGATAGCTCTGATTTTGTGGTCCCTGCAAATGCCAAACTTGGAGATCAAAGTGGGAACGAGGAATTCCAGCCTGCATCTGACATGGTTAAAGTGTGGCAAGACATGGAAATGGAGATAACCGGGAGCTCTAAACAACATCAGGACTCCAAGTATTCCCAAATAACTGCTCCTGGTGAAGAAAAGAAGGAAGAAACCAGTAAGGTGAGCTTTGATAGTGGACTTGGGGAACCTCTGGTAATATTGGAGGAATCCGATGAAAGCGCTACCTCATCCCCAATCAACAACGTCTTAGGAAAGGAAAAGATGCAAGAGTTCCAGAGGCATCCAAATGAGGAGCACAAGTTAGAAGAGCGACTCAAGGTCCACCACCCTCCTCTACCTAAGATCATCTCCATAAGGTCCGCCAGTGAGGATGAACTCATCCTTCAAGATATGGAGAAAATGAAAAATAAGGTGTTCCAGCTGGCCAGGCAATACAGTCAGCGTATCAAAAACAACAGACCGGTAGTAAGGCAGAGGCCCAAGATCTTGGAGAACCATTTTGTGCCCAAGAACCTGTCTTCGGTCATAGAGGAGAGACCTCCAGGAAAAGAGAAAGGTGGGTGTAGTGTCTAAGTAGGCAAAGGTTTACCAAACTTGATCTTGAAGGGCCGGTGTCCTGGACAGTTTAGCTCCAACTTGGATCAATACATCTGTCTGGAAACTTCACGTGTACGTAGTAAGCCTTGATTAGCTGGTGGTGGTTTGATTGGTGGTGGGTTGGAGCTAGACTCTTCAGAATACTGGCGCTCCAGGATGAAGTCAGGTGATTCCTGGAGTAGACGCTTGCCAAGTTTAAGTGGTGTGTGTTCTGTGATTTATTTTTAATTTTTTTCTGACACTTTCTTATCCAAACTGACGGTTCATTTTTATTTGAGAGACTGTCCTCCAACTTTCAGTTTCTGGCACGGTGGTGTAGCTCAGTTGTTCCCAACTTTGGTCTTTGTGAACCCCCATCACTGCACATTTTTGTTGTCTCTTTTATCTGAGACATACTTTGGTCTTTGAGTTTTAGTAGCTGATGAGTTGGATCAGGTCTGTTTGGTTAAGGAGACATCTAAAATGGGCAGTGTTGAGAGTTCTTCGGGACCAGGATTGGGAAGCACTGACGTACCTTCTAAGTGATGTTCTACAACTGTAGATGTTTACCAATATAGCCCACTGGATTCTAACTTATTTGCATTAAAGGCTTGACATTAGAGATGAATCTTGCACATTCCTATCCCTATCTATTCCATTCCTATCTATCAGAGCTTTCGTAGGCTGTGGACACAGGTGCACCAGATTGAATCAAATGGGAGTACAGTGGCTTCACAAAGCACAAGTACACTTGCCTGTCTCAGGTTCTTATTGGTTAATGTATTCCTGTATCAGAGTGTCTTGAGGTTAAAGTTGTGGTTGCATGATCATCATTTATACAAACCCTTGGGTAATTCCTCTACCCCTAATGATGTCCAAACATGTTCCTGGAGGGCCACTAGGGTGCAGAGTTTAGCTCCAACCATCTTTAAATGAAAGAATGAATGAAGTCCTGGGAAGGCCAAGTATGAAGGTTTTAGTCCAGGGTATTGAAGGGAGCTGCTCATTCACTCCCCCTATCTACATTTCAATCCAGTCTTGAAAATCGAATCCTCGAAATTGAGCCCTTTATTGAATAGGGGTGGAAATCTAAAATAAATTCCAGGTCAGGTATCAGATACTTGTAAAATTAAAATTTAATTTCCCCCTATCAATTCCTGTGTGTGCATCTTCTTTTAGGTGCTGAAAAGGGGGCTGTGATATAATGCATTTGTCTTTGAATCATTTATTCAAGAGATTTGTTCAAAAACACCTGATTTATCCAGTAATGAAACAAGTAAATATTGAGTGGCTCATTGAATCATTCCATTCATACATTCCATGAGATTCCGTTTAGCTGTTTGTTTTGTCTTCAGAATCATGAGAACTACAACCTCTATAAAAAAAAAAAAAACTGTTTTGCAAACATTGCCAGCTAGTTGGAGCGAAATTCTATTGACCCTCCAGGACCAGGATTGGACATCCTTGCCCAACAACCTTGCATCCCACCATCCCTTTAGAAATCAGTGGGTTTGCAGTGCTCTCTGGTAAACTCCATTGAAAAAAATAACTTACTTGTCAAAAGCAGACTTTTAACCATGACTCTTTTGTGCATAGGCATTCCTGACAAGCCACTTTTGCTGAACTTGAATGAGCAGGACCTTATCCTGGACTCTACGACTACTAGTTCACCTTCCAGCCTCTGTTCTCCTGGAAGTCCTCAGTTCCTCAATTGCAAATTATACGCTCCGAGACCACAAAGTCCCATACAAACAGAGACCTTCCACTGGCCGGACGTCAAAGAGTTGCGTTCCAAATATAACGACCAAAGGCAGAATGATGCATCTGCTTCCCCTCGTTCATTCCCAGTGAGTCGTAGTACTTCTTTTCCAGAAAGAGCTCCGGAGGCCGGATCGGAGAGATCCGGAGCAACTCGTTCCTTGTCTTGTTCATCCCCTTTCCGCAATATCACAGTGCAGAGAACGACATCCATAGATTCTACATGTTCCAGCAAGACCCTTGAAGGTGAATCTTTGCCTTCGCTGTGTAGAGTGAATGCATTTGATTTTGGCTTGGGATCCTCTAATGCACTAGAGCAACTGGAGAGAGGTTGCGACGCTGGTCAAGATGAGAACAACCTCATTGTAGTACAGAGGATCTGCAAGGCCAAGAATGGAGAGGATGATTTAGCAGTGGTTTCTCAATCTGAACTCACACTGGCAAACAGTAAAGAGCACAACATTAGCGCATGGATGGAAAAAGCGGAGAACAGTCAACATAGTTTGGTCAAAAACCTGCGGGATAAATTTCAGAACCTGAGTTCTTATACGTGAGACGTATAAACATAATTTATTTTTAACTTTTAACACTTAAACCTTAAAATATCTTAAAGCTAGCATTTCTCTCTCCAACATATGAACTGTTTAAGAGGCTTAGTAAGTCTTACACAAGTTTGGTGTTAGAAAGCATGACTCTTAACTTCCAGTTATGAATTATGAGCAGATGTCTCCCAAACCAACTGGAAAAGGGATGCATGTAGTCCCCAGAGAATGTATTTATGAAATTTGCATTTGTAAATATATGTATATTAGAGATTTCCTCTGTATATTTCATTGAGATGTAAACATTTGTTAAAGGAGACGACTGTGGTACTGTTAAGTTTTTGTAATTTTTGGAAAAGCGGTTAAATATATATATATTTTTTTCCTGGACATATAAAAAAAATAAAAAGCAATAAGGAAGAATATATTACAGGTCAGTGCATACTAAGTTATCAGTGTGCCTGTTTTGTTAGAAATTTGCTTATTACGTACATATTTTCACTTTTCCTGAAAAGCACTGCGATATTAAATGTAATCTTGGTTATTTTGATAGGCACAGCCTGCTGTCTCTTCACAGTTTGTGTTTCAAGCACTGACCAGAGGAAAGAGGGTAATCTCATAAAGACGTCATTCCCCACTAATGAGGAGAAAACTGGAAATCATAATCAGATTAGACTGATGCATGATAACAGTGACACAAACTGATGTCATTTTCAATCTTCAAGTTTCTCAGTTGGGTGTTTAAGGTTTAAAATGGTCAAATAGTGCCCTGAACGTTTGGTGTAAAATTAAAATGCTGCTCTCTTTTGGACAAATGATTGTTCTATGTCTCTGACTAGTGCTGATTTTTAATTGTTTAAAGGTCAGATTCGATTGCGCATTATGAGATGATTAAAGTTAATGGAGAAGTAATTTGAGGAACATATAATGCACAGCCACAAAATGTGTTTTGGATTACGTTAAATAGGATATATTATAAGCTAGCTTGCTTTTGGTTGTATTTTTCTGCTCATTGGTGGGGTTCATCTGCGGGCATGATGTCACCGTTGTCTTGTATATTTCATATTTTTTTATTTATTTGAATTGGTGTAAATATGATGCACAACAGCTGTGTAAAAAATGTTCATTTCATATCCTATTTTTCTGATATACTACATTAAAAGAAACTTTCCATACTTTAAACATTATTTCCTTTGTTCTGCTCGCAGTGCTTCTGTGTTTAGTTTTTGTTTCTGTCTTTTTCTTTCAAGGAACCTGTATCAAAATGATTGCGTGTGACTTGGGGGCGTATTACAGTTTAATTAGTTTTTGCACTTTTTAATCAGTCTTCAGGATGTGGATATGATTAATGACTTGCATGGAAGGAACTGAAAAGCAGCCTTAATATTATCCTGAATTGCAGATCACCTTTTGAAGGGATATATGGAGGTATATACCTTTTTTGAAAGCAAGTCATGATTTAGCAGATGCTTTATATACTTCCAGGCATTTGTAGCATTACATTACAATGGAATAACGTTTTTGAAGTCCCTTCTGCTTACAAAGTCTGCATAGGTTTGATTAAAATACACTAAAAATTGTGAAGTATTATTGTAATTTCAAATAACTGTCTTCTATACGAATGTGCCTTAAAATGTAATTTATTCCTGTGATCAAAGTTGAATTTTAAGCATCATTACTCCAGCCTTCAGTGACACAATTAGTTAGAAACTACAAAATGCATGCATTATATTTCTTTTCTTTTTTTGTGTGTGCATATTTTCGAAAAGTAATTGTAAAACTGTATCACTCTTTATTATACATCTAATAATCCTATATTTTTTGCACAACAATAGAAAGTGTTACAGACTTATTTGATATTAAGCAGTTAATTGAAAATATCTCATGAATACTGTAGGCCTATAAGAGTCTACAAATGATCTTTTACATGTTTTTGTTGAATGATGATGATGATGATGATGATGGAGAACTCCTCCCCTCCCGCGGAGCAGATCTCAGGTTCTCAGTCTCTCGCTGAAGGTCTGACTCTAGACAGTCATGGAGAAGCAGATTGACTCAGACAGCTAGAGACACACGACTAACCCGAGCCGCTAACTAGCAGTGTTGAGGATGGGCTGCGCGATCTCTGGGTCCGGACTGACTCCGAGAACAGCCGAGAGCAGACACACCGAGGATGAAGCTCCGGCGAGACTCACTCCGGATCACATCCAGCTCATCAAAGAGTCCTGGAAAGTCATCGAGGAGGACATCGCCAAAGTGGGAATAATCATGTTTGTCCGGTGAGAATCTTCCTGTGCATTATTGCTTAACTCAATCAATAAAACCGTTTTACAGAAATGCATATTTCAGAATGATTATGCATCAAAGTGAAAATCAAAGTTAAATCATTGTGTTGCACGTTGAATGTTTATAACTAGTAGTGATATTTGATACCTGTTGATGTTTTGCATCAGCTCATTGACTAATATTGACCAAATTATCGATACATCACGTCATGTCTCGTCTAAACCGAGCACAGTAGTACAGACCAGGGCTGTCACGCGCTTTATGTTTTTGTTTTGAATTAATATCGTATAGAGAGAGCAGCTATTATAGTATAGTTGTATGCATGCATACACTGCGTGTGTCGTAGTGTCATTTGTTGTTTTATTACTTGAATTTATTTTTACATTTTCTGCTTTCTTTTTATATTATGTTAAATGTGTCTAGTTTTTATCACTTTTGGTGTGATGTATGTGTATAAAATGTCCCCACGAGGTCAAAAGTTACTGGTATTCCTATCCTTGTGGGACATTTTTTAGGTTCCCTTGAGGTGAGGATACAAGCTTATAAATAATATAGATAATAGATAGATAATAATAAATAAAAATGCAAAAAGCACAAAATCAGTCATAAAGGTGATTTTTTTTATAATTAAGATTTATATGCATCTGAAATCTGAATAAATACATTTTCCATTGATGTTTGGTTTAAGATATGAATATTTGGCAGAGATGCAAGCATTTAAAAATCTGGAATCTGAGGATGCAAAAAATCTAAATATTAAGAAAAGTTTTGATATATTTACGGTAGGAAATTTACTACATATTTTCATGGAATATGACCATTACTCATTATCCTAATGATTTTTTTGCATGAAAGATAAAGTCAATTTTTGGATAAATCTGCTGCTGATGACTGCTGCTGTAATCCAGGATCACACACAATTCTGTTTTTAACATGTTTTATTCAACATGCTGATCCTGTAGTGTCGTAAACTTTCCCAATGTATCTGCAATTTGAAATATGATATACTTTCTAGTCATCTTTCATTACATGTTGTAATGTATTAGAGTCTATTTAACGGCTAGATTTAGCTGAAAGCATTCAGATCGGTGTTGATAAATGCCATCTGAAAGACTGACTTCAGAATATCTTCTGTGTAAAACACACGGCTCAGATGATCTGTGCTGCTGTGAAGGGATAAAATGAGTTTTTCCTCTCGGACACGTTTCATGCATCATGAAAAAGTACAATGTGCAAAGCAGAATAGTGAAGGGAAAAGCTGAATCAGACTGAATCTGGTGGAAATAATGATTCAGAAGCAGATTTCACATCTCTAGAGAGCTGATGATGGTCAGGTGCATGGTTCTGTTCTGCTAAAATACACAATTATAGACCTTCTGTAGAAGAGTTTAAAGTAAAATACAGTGACTTGAATGCATCACATATCCAGAGACTGCAAGAGGTTAAAGGTTAAAAACCATCACATTGAGATGAATGAATAATTTATTGATTGTTTTATTGATCTGCATCTGAACAGCTCTCGTTATTGTGTGGTTATTGTTGCTTAAAGTATTGATTAAATCTCCTTTCCGACTCTTAAGGACGTTGCCGTGAGAACGAGCATCTCTTTGTCAGCTTTTTTTAGCATTGTGCCAGTCTTTTCTGGGCATTTTACAGACCATAGTCTACAGACGGTATTAATGGATAAACAAAGGAAGTGATGTATCCATCAGACAAACCCACTACAGAAGGATATGAATCTTTCTGAACGCATTAGGACACATTCATTTGTCTGGAAGCAGGACATTCATGTAAGAGATCGATTTGTGAAACTGCTGTTTGTGTGAAACAACGGAAGATTATGAACATAAATCTGCAAAGTTGAAATATATATATATTTACTGTATGGATCTTTGAAATATCAGTATTTTGTAGTGATATATTGTATATAAATGTTTTATTTTAGTAGCATTTTTATAGTATAGTTTTTTTCATTCATTTTTATTTGTATGTTTTCATTTCAACTTGGGTTGAATATTTTGGCGTTTTATTTTGTGTTTGTCATATTGATAGTTTTTTTTATATAAATCAATAATTTAATTTATTTTTTTATTTTTTTTTCAGTAAAACAATAAAGTGAAATGGGTAAATTAAAAAGTTTAAGTTTTTAATTTTATTTCAGATAACTTTTTTTAATTACTATTTTAAACCTTTGTTTAGTTAACAATCTTACTCCTAAATATATATTTATCTCATTTAACATGTAACACGGGGCAAGTTGTCTCAATATGTCCAGTAGTATACTTAAAATATACTTTGTAAAAAGTCATTGTCCTTGAAGTATCTTTATTGTAAATTATTGCACCCTAAAAAGTTAAAAATGACTTTGCAACAGCAAGATACACATCTTCAGAAAGAGTTAGAATTCTGTTCGGTGACTTGAGTACAGATGTTTCATCTTCTAAAATGTGTTTGTGCATCTGAGATGTTTTGTTTCTAATTCAATGACATTGTGATTATGTTTAATTTAGTCTCCATATGCTGTAAATATCATCTCTAAATCTATGAAGGCAACAAATACAAGTTCATATTCCTGATAAAGGCTCGTGAAATTCCTCATTAAGTGTCTCCTGTGACCATGGTGAATAGGACTCGGCGTGTGAGAAGATGCCTGAGGATCTGTGTGTGTTTCTCAGACGAGCTTTTATTCCAGGTTTCAGATCCTGCTGCTGTCTGATCGCCAGAGAAACTCATTATCGTTCCACAGGAGACCAGGAGAAACCAGCACTGATGTCATCCTCTGCTCTTCCTTGTTGTGTTGTTGTTTTTTAGATTCTCAATCAAATCTTTATCACTTTGTTTCTTCATCAGATCTGGAGGAATGTGTCTTTGCAAATGAATGTGAATGGGTGCCGTCATATGATGTTGCATTACAACAAATGTTCTTTTTAGCAACGTTTATGCGGGTTAAAGTTCAAAACACATTATTTTCCACACACTGTACATTATCCTCTAAGCCCCGCCTCCTGAAACACTCCTGAGGATTTTTACAAAGCTCATCGTTCTGATCCTGAGCTATCCAGTGCGTTGTGATTGGCCGAATACCACATGCATGTGACAGAAATGTTACGCTCAGCATGATGCCCAGTGGGATGATACAAAAACAATAAACCCCCTCATAAATAGGCATTTGTTGATCCAGTGGAGACATAATTACTGATGATCATGACTTAGTTCTGTCTTTTTACTCGTCTCTTAAACATAACAGCACGTCTGCATTCGTGATCGGAGAAACAACAAGCACTACCCTTCACTGCTCAAAACTCCCGTTTG
>JAUCMU010000099.1:244756-257067 GCA_032275025.1 Enteromius treurensis
GATGAGCAGAAGAAACATCTTTAAACACCATTCAATATCTTACTGACCCCACATTTTTGAATGGTAGTGTATGTATATATATATATATATATATAGTTCATCTAAAAACCTTATCTTAATTTTGTTCAATATCCATATGATGCAGAATGATGCATATTGTATTCCACAACAGAGATGTTATCAATCACTCAGTATGTACATGTAATGATGTTAAAACGGTTATATATTTGTGATTTAGATAATAAACGGATCCATTTCTTTGCGAGAGCAGTGTGCTTTCAGAGAGAGCCCGCCCACACAGGCTTCTGATTGGCTGTGATGTTTGATTGATTCTGTCGCATGGCGTGTAGTGTGGACACCCAAAATTGCTAGTCTATAGGGTATAAACATGAAGAGGTTCCATTTATAGTCTTTTCTCACAGCAGCTAGGTAATTAAGGCCACATCTACACTCATACGGATAAATTTGAAAACGGCAAAAAAATTTAGTCTAAAAACCCTCAGCGTCCACACTATCGTTTTCAATCGTTTCCGAAGAGTTGATCATTCACACTGAACGATGTTTACGGTTCTGTACTGTGCATGCGTGAAACGTAAGACTATTCAATATGCGTCATTTCCGTCTGCTGTTTATTTTCTTTCCGTCTCTTTAAAACGACGCTTCAAAATGTCGAGGAAAAGCACAGTTTTTTTTAAATGAACTGACAATGAACTGGAGCATGATATTAATCTTTAATAGAGCAGTCAAAATTGAGAGCAAACAACTGCTGTACAATGCAGTCCCCCATCTCAATTGAAATGGTCACATGACCGCATCATATGACTAAAATGCGTCATCGTTTTCACAGTCCACATTGCAACGCGAAAACTGCATTTTCAAATTTATCTCAAATTCCAGTTTTTTCCGACCAGAAACGCTGTCTCAGTGTGGATGGAAGGCCAAAACGGATGCGTTTTCAAACGAAGACGTATTAGTGTGGACATGGCCTAAATGTATAATTTTGATGACAGATTGTAACCCAGAAAGAATATTGCATTTATGAAACACGTGAATAAATTTAAAAGATATACCAGTTATATATAGTATATTCGGTTTTAAATCTGCATCAGATTACAGCTAGCCTGGGACTAGATCTGTATTTTAATAACGAGATTCATGTGATTAGAGATTAGATTAAATTACTATTGCTAGCATGATTTATTGTGATGCTTTTTTTCCTCAGTTGGTCAGAACAAATGTGTCAGATTTGTTCAGATGACAATATAGAGTGAAAAATCTAATTTGGGGTCATATATTCCAAGGCGGCTAGAATCTGTGATTCTAGTAAATATCTTCATAATGAATGAAACAAAACATTAAAACAAAACATTAGATTCATCCACACTGGAGCTGAGCCAAACCCCGACCCAATGCAGGAAAGATAATTCTGCAAGCAGCTGCAATTCCAGGTTTTCAAACAGAGACGGCTACAAAGAGGCAAAACTTACAAACTGCAGCTTTAAAGAGACATGCACTAAACCGGCTGTCCAGAATTACAGACCCTCAAGAATCATTAACTTGTGGAAAACGGTCATTAGATGACCCCTTTAAAATAACAGTTCATTGCAGCCCTATTTTGGCATTTTCCCACCTGGCGATCTCAGCGCTATGAGACGTCCAGTTCTGGAAGGCATCGCTCTCGTGTCCTTCCCCCTCGGAGTCCCTCGAGCGGGGCACGGCTCGCACCGGACCAGTTCTGGGATTCTGCTGGGATCCTGAATGATGGGAGCGTTTGTGTTTAGGGGTACTATGGTTAGACTCGTACTCGTCCTCCGAGGTGGAGGCGTAGTCTGAACCCTTCTGACGCCTCCTGGAGCCTTGGCCCAGGAAATTGGGAATGAGGAGCGTTTGGTACACCCAAGTCATCAGAGGATGGGAGAGAAACCAAAATAAAAAAGCAAGAAGAGAAAGAGATGGAGAGATGTGAGAAGACACCCGAAAACCAACAACCACCTCCCATTCGTCACTGGGGTTCAAAAGAGCTCAATAAGATGTTAATACCATTAGGGCTGGATGAGCTTTCAAATTTTGATTAAAAAAAAAACCTAACTTAACTGCTTATGTAACAAAACATACAGCTTGGATGTTCACACAAAATTAGTTTTTGCTTTTAAAAAAAACATGAGATGAAAGTTAAACGGGGAAAAATTCAAGTTAAAAAAGTAATCTCGTGGGTCGTGTTCTTAGAGCGACATTTATTGCTCAAAAGATACAAGTGCAACGCTCAATACCCATAAAACGCAATATAAATAAAATATAATTTTCAAATAAAAGGAAATCGAAATAAAATAAAAAAATCATTAATGAAAGATGAACTACTTTAAACCTAATTGCCGTGTTTTCAGCATGCCGTTACAGGACGCGGCAAGAAATCTTCAAATAAAAGCAATAAAAAATAAAAACGAATTAACTTAAGTGCCACATTTTTAGAACGGTGTTTCATGCATGAGATGCTGCAGAAGTTGTGACGCAAGCGCCACGGTCAAAGACGTCAATCAATCACACATTTACGAAACGATCGTTTTTAATTAAATAGTCTAGACTTTAACGGTTAATAAAGAAACTGTTACTTAAATCATGTTATAGTTGCATTTTCACGTTGAGTTCAAATTCAGTTATTAAAAAAAAAAAATATTAATAATAATAATATATATATTGTATTTTTATATATCACCCAGCCCTAAATTCCGTTAGAAAATTTACAATAAATGACCTTAATTTTCACAACATACCGGTTACGTTTTTAGTAAGGTAATCTGGAACTTCAAATATTAGTAAAATTGTAGACTAATTTCATGGTCTTGTTAGTTGAAGACTAGCTTGTGTGAAACAAACAAATGCACACAAATCAAGTCAATGACTTCAGGAGGAATCATTCAGAGACAGTGAAAGAACTCTATATTTTACATCAGAATCATAATTTTGTTGTTTTCAAAGCTCATCGCTCTGATAAATGGATGGAAAGCCAAAATAATCACCTTGGAACGGCTGACCAAACTTCTGCAAAACTTTCAAAGCAAACTCAGAACCCATAATACTCACTGGCAGTGCTGCTGGTGTATTTGGCACTGCTTGAGCGTCCGCGGATGATCGGCTGTCTGTTCATAGCATTCGAAACCTTCCGCAGAAGAGCCTTGGGATCCGGGACTGAAGCTTTCCGCACGGAGCTGCTTGACTCGGTACTGCGGTTTGAAAAGCCAGTACGGCTTGTGGAAGATTCGGTATCACTGGGCGTGTTGAAGGAGCCAGTCCTTTTTCTGGGAAGAGCCAAAATGTCCAATCGAGAAAGCTTCTTGCTCTCCTGAGCACCTTGAATGTTCGCCGAGGGGTTGACGTCGGAGTTTTGAGACGTCCGGTCGGTTTCGGTGCCTTCGTTGTCGGAGGCTTCACCCAGACGCGCACGGCGAAGCATCGAAGCCCTAGTCGGTTTCGGAGCGGAGAGGCTATTGGAGCGAGCTAGAGCACTGTGCAATTTGGATTTGCTTGTGCCTTCTTTCTGAAGAGGGACAGCATACTTTTTGTAGGCTAGGGAACTTGATTCTTGGTCGGAAACGGCGTCTGGCCGATGCCGTGTGGTGGAACTTTGAAGATCAGGCCCAAAGTCTTGAGAACTAAGGTTACGACGGAGTTGAAAACGCTTGCTTGCGTCTACCTTGCCATTACTGTCCTTTATCCCGGATTGGCACGATGGATCACCAGAAGTCTTGGAACCTCTTAAGAGTCCTCTAAGGACCACTGGTTTCTTGGGAACAGAAACTAAAGCGTTTTTCCCACTGATTGTACTAGAAGTGTCCGATTCTCCAGAGAAGGAGTCCTCTATATGGGAGCGACCGTTGTCTTGCTGCTGCTTTTGCTCCTGGAGCTTTGATTCCAGAGATGCTAGAACGTCCTCTGTGTCTTTGAGGTAAGACTGAGTGTCTTGTTTGCTTAAACCTTTAAAAGCATCTTTGATAGAGGGTTGACTAGATATCTGAGGCAATCTGGACAAGTGGATGTCGCCGCTGGCTCTTTCTTTGGTATAACTTTCTTGTCTAACAATGGACACTAAATTGTCTCCACCAACAGAGTCATCTGGTTGATCGATGTTGGGTGGTGAACAGTCACTCTTGCTAAGTTTGCCTTGCTGTCGGGTCAACGTTGCTGTGGAGAACTTAGGAGACGAATCTTGGTCTTCTGGACTGGTCTTCATAGACCAGTTGCACATCTTCTGGGTCGAATCAGGAGTCTTTCTGCATTGCTCAACTACAGAGCCATCATCGGATTTGCTGGCATCACTCAGGCTGTCCGGATCTAAATCATCTTGGACGCTCAGTTTCTGCGGATCCCACTTTTGCTTCTGAACTTGCAAACTCTTCTCCACACCAGACAGATAAGTATCCGTTTGGATGTGTATAGTTGGCGGCGGCGTCTCGATTTTCTCCTTCGAAGGAACCTGAGGCAGAACTCGTCTTGATCTGCTGCTTTGGCCTGTTTCGGAGGAGTCCGCACTTCGGTTAAGCATAACCTGGTGGATGATCCTTTCACCAGCTTAAAAAGAACATATAGGAAAAATTATATGCGCTAGACGATAGACAAGAAAAATACTGAGCCAAGCAAGGTTTCCATACCTCCGGCAGAAAGATCAACTTGTGTTGGGATCTCAAAGAGTCCTGAAGCAGGACCAGAGTCTGAATAGGTGTCAGCCAAACTGGCCCAGCGAGAAACCCATCTAGTACCTCCGGGCGTCATCGACTGTATCTGCAGAAAAGAGGAAACTAATTAAATGCAAACTCTTATTACAACATAGCTCTTTAAAGTGGTCATGTTTTTCGAAAGTTGAGATATTTTCACTTCATTTCAAGTTTATCCTTAAGGCAAATTTGCCTTGAATAATCCTTCTAGTGCCCAGAACTGCTAAGAACAAATATTTTGTGAAAATATTAAAATAATTGTAGATACACTCTTATAATTAAATTGATAACATTTCTTTATTATTTTACATTTCTTTGATGTGTTATATTTAAAACAATTTATTTATTTTTTATTTCTTAACTTTGTTACTTTATCAAATTATATAAAAAAAAAAAAAAAAAAAAGGTGTATGAAACATGTGATATAAACTTGCCATGCCATTTTAAAGGAAAATTTCACTTAAATCCTTCTAAATCTAACCAGAGACGTTAAAAATAAACAATATACATTTTAAAATTACAGATGATTTTAAGTCTTATAAAGTTCACTTTAAAAATAAAAAAATAAATGTAAAAAAATAAATAATAAATACTAGCAATAATAAATTATTAGCACAAATTTAATATTTAACTACATTTTTAATTATTCTTTATTTTTAATACATGCGTCACTGAATCATTCATTATATTGATTCATGTCTTTATGACAGGTAATCATGAAACATGTCCGAGTAGTGACGGAGAACTTTAACCCATGAAATCTCATTATATACCAAATGAAAATATCTCAACCATAAAGAGAGATCAGGCCCTTTACTGATTGAAATCACCAATCCATAATCATCCAAAAGCAAGAAAAAGCCAAAAGGCATCAAGCCATCAAAACAGCTTTGAAAAAGATCCCCAGGAAAGATCAACAGCACACTGAAAGATGTGTAGATTGCGTTGATTGAGTGATTGACAGAAAGATCTACTGATGCCCATGATCCAGAGGGAGTTTACCTGTGCAAGACCCTTGGGTGTGTCACTAAGGTCTGTTGAGTACTGACCCAATTTTGGGCCTGAGCTATTCTCACTGAGTAGAAGACTATCGTGACCCTCTGTGTCACCAATTATAGGATTAACTGTTGCTGCTGCTGAGGTTTGGCTGTTGTCGCCAACACCAAACACCTGTTAATGATAAAGCACGCATGAATATGTCTGCTCTCAACTGACTGGAACTCCTTGGCTGGTGAAACTTTTTCAAAAGTAATGGTCGACCGATATGAATGTTTTGAAAGCGATACCGATAATTAGCAAGTGATCGACGGGGATATCAAGCTGATTTAATAAGACTCTCATATCATAACACTTACTTTAAGAGAAAATTAAAGCTATACTGAAGCAATTTACTAACAGCTCACTAAATTATATAACTTGAAAATGAATTATTATGAAAATACTAATCTTAATACAATATAAATCTGTAAAAACAAACAGATTTATTTACATGGCAGTACAACTCTCCTGTCAGCATTAAATAAGTCAAAATACAAGTCTCACGCCCCGTCAAAATACTAATTCTGCTTCCGATCAGCCAAACAGAAAAAAGGCAGATAACGATATAAAACATAAAAACAAATATCGGTCTGAATTTCAGTCAATTATTCAAAACGCACTTGAAATGTGATAGAATCTGAGCATTTGGGTTTACAGTACGTATCAGAAAACAGAAAAAAACTAAACAAAAACAAACAAAAAAGCCATTGAATGCCGATATTAGAAAATGCCTAATATATCGGTTGACAACACTTAAAAGCACACTTGAAATTGGATAAAATACTACCATTAGAATTTTCACTGCATATCGGGCAAACTGATTTTTAAAAATGTTTTTTACGTCAGATGCCGATAATAAAAAAAAAAAAAAAAAAAAATAAAATAAAAAAATTATTATATATATATATATATATGCCAAATATCGGCCAATATATCGGTTGACCACTATTCAGAGCAAACTTGAAATGTGATAAAATACTAGCATTAGGGTTTATAATGTCCATCAGCCAAACCGAACAAAACTGAATGGCCAATACAAATTTAAAAATTCATATATATATTGGTTGACCACTATTCAAAGTGGACCTGAATTGTGTTAAAATACTGCGGAAGCGACTGAAATAATCTGAATAACAGAACTGAAATATTGTTTTCTAATAAAGCAATGTGTTTGTGGTCCTTTAGCTGCTGGAATCTGATTTCAAGTACCTGATCGATCAAGCTCCGTGCTTCCACAACCTCTTTGTCTGGACTTTCAGCTTCAACGGTGTAGGTACCTGCATCACTTAAACTGTCCTCTTCTTCCTGCTGCTTGGGAACCAAAGGTTTTGCCTCTGAACTGTTGTCTTCCTTAGGCGCAGAGGGAGATCTGATTGACTGATTCAATGTATGAGACGCAGTAGGAAAACTCTGATGTGTCACCGAGGATCCAGCATTAGAAGAGGAGGTCTTCACCCAAGTCGAGTTAACATCCCATGTGGGAGCAGAACTGGTTTTCGACACCCTAAGCAACTCTGCAGCAAAGTCCTGCGACAATTTGGATCTCCGGCCAACGCTGCCGAACGTTTTAGACGAAGAGCGGGAGTTGAAGTCCGATGTGCTCATACGGACTTCGCTCTTCTCCCGTCGGAGGGATCCGGCCCGCTGAGGACCATCTGAACCTTTGAGGGGAATCGTGAACTGCTGTGTGGGTGGATTATGTCCGGATGATGTTGACCGTTCTCCAGCTTTCCGTTTGTCTAATTTGCTTTTTAGAACAGACTGGAAGTCAGGAGAAGACATGTTATTAGTGAACGACTGGGAGCGCTTTTTCCGTTGTGTATCGTCAAAGAACTCAATGACAAAAGCTTGCTGGGGATCCGGTTTGCCTTGGCTTTTTGAAGTGTAGTTCGTTGGGTAATCTTCACCCTCAGGTTGTTGATTGAGCTTTTGTGACTGAATCAATTGTGTTTCATCCGGTTCTTCGAAATCAGGTTCTTCATGATGGTGTGCATCTAGAGAGTTACAAGTTACAGGTCAACCTTTAACCTCCAGATATATTTGAAAACGGTTTTCACCAAGCTCACGGAGCTAAAATTCTAAAAATTATTATTTAAGTTATGAAATATAACATTTTAATTTATATTAAACACTGAACTAAAAATGCATAAAAACAATGAAAAAAAAAAAAAGACATTTAAACTTAGTTATTCATTTTCATTAATGAAAAACAAAATTACAAAAACGTTACATTTAAGATAAAATTATAAATTAATTAATTAAAAATGTAAGTGTATTAATAAAACTCAAATAACACCGTAACCTCACCACTTATTCTTTTCTATTTTCCTTTTTCATTTTTAAAGTTTTAGTTATTTTGTATTTTTTTTGTCATTTTATTAATTAATGCACAGAAAGCGAAAAAGACTAATCATCATTTAATGTTTAGCCTTTCCAGTTCTTTGTTGTCTTTTACCTTTGAAGGTCTTGTTCAACAGATCGTCTGACCCAGACTGCTCTTCTAGACTCTTCCTCCTAGTGGCATCACTCTGAACCAACCAATCAGCCACTTTGTTCTCCACCGACATCACCTCCGTGAGCCTGGCTATCGACTCTTTGGTGGGGGTTCTGGGGTTTCTGTGCGGGCGGATGGAGAGCTTGGAGACATGGTCCTTGATCTTCATCTTTCCAGGGGTCTGGTCGTCAAACTCAATGGTGAAGGAGGCATGGCCCTGAACCACTGGAGATTTGGCAGGAGGTTTTTTGTGGTCCGTGTCTTTTGTGGGAATCTCTTGGACCTCCTGGGAAGCAGTTTTGGGCTTTGAATGGATCTCCTTCGTGGGGATCTCAAAGTAACTCGGTTCCTTGCGGTAAGAGTAACTGGATTTGCCCTGGTCCTCGTGAAGCTCATCCGGAGAAGCGCTGAGCTCAAGTTTGGTACCATCCGTGTGGTTTTCTGTGAAAAGGAATTTAAAGCATTAATTATGCCTCAGAATGCACTGTATGAATATTTGAATATTTGATAAAGTTCAGATACAAACGCTAACATGAGCATTTTTCTCTCTCATGTATAGATGAATTAATTTCACTTTAATGGCAACAAATAGGTTCCATTAACGTGAAATAACTGAACATAAATATAGGACTCATGCTAGAAGAACATTTCAGATTGCACTTGGAGGTTTTTGCATCTAAACTCATACAAAAACCTCCATGTACTTATATATGCATCATTATACCTTTAAAAAGTAATTTCATTAAATTATTCAACAAGATATTAATGTGCATTTTAACTTTAAAATTATTTATGAAAAGATATGTAATGTATATTACGTACATTACCGTTTTCCATTTTTATTTCATGTTTTAAAAAATTGTCGCCTTTTTGTAATTTTTTTTATGTCTACATTTTTATTTTATTTATTAAATCTTCAAATACTATTAAATATGAAACATTTATAAATGCTGTACTTTTATAATTTTTTGGCCTTGTCTAGATAAATCAGACCAACTACTAAGTTACCTTTGTATTGCATTTCCTACACAAATATGCTATAAATAATGTCTACAATATAAAACTAATCCATAACCAGGTTAAAACAATGCATTCATGGATTTGCTGCATATTTAATTAATTATTACTACATTACTGAAATCAATAAAAACTAATGAATAAACAAAAAAACACATTTTTAATAATAGATCAATAAAAATAATACAAATACAAATCATAAATTAATATTAAAGTAAATTCTAAATTATTTATTATAAATACAATTTAATTTCCATTACTGAACTGGAGTCACAACTACCTTTAAACCACCGGTTTAAAAAAAAAAAAAAAAAAAGTTTTGCAATGTTTTTCCAAACTTCACAGTGTTTAGTATTTTTGAAAGTACCATCACTTCAAATTCTATTGAGATGTGTCCTGAGACAGGTGAGCGTGTGACATACAGAAGAGCTAATTAACTTATCACTTAAGATTACTTACCGCACTCCTGCTGTGAGAAAACCTTAGTAAGGTCAAGTATATTTCCGGTCGATCTTGCACCTCGCTCTAACCAGGTGTAACTGGTGCATGAAACAACTTTGACTATAGGTGGCGTTATTCAGCACAGAAAAAAAAAAAAAATCTCTTTCAATCGGAGTCTGGGTACAAAGCTAAGATTAACATGGATGAGATTTATCGATTATCACATCATGGCTGATAAGTAAAGAGACGAAATACGAGAAACGGAAACATCAGTATAATAACATCCAGTATTAAAAACATCCACATCTAGCCTAGATGTTAAACCTAATGCTAACTCAAAGGTGACAACTCCTGCTTGTGCTTAACAACCAAACCAAACACTGAAGTAACATCTGAAATAGAACAAACGTTTCTATGGTCACCCGTTAATCTGCAGAAAACTCTGAGAAGTACTTAAGACTGGAGGGAAAACACAATGACCTTCTCATTGGACTAAGACGGCTGCTAATCCATCACGAGGCTGAACTCGCTAGTCTGACGGGTTTTAAAGCTCACGCCAGTCCAGTACTGAATTCCTCAGGATCACAGAACAAAGGGATTTTTCTCTTCTGAGTTCACACCGCATTGCATTCCTATCCACACATTTAATACACTTTAAAAAGCATCTGGAGACACATTTCTGGTCCTGAATCTTGGGTTTGATGGTTCAGGAATCTCTGTTTCTGACCTGTGTGATGTTCATGGATGCTCGGATCACAGCGCTGAGCTTTATCTTCATCATCCTCACCCCACCAGGACGGCTGACCGTACAGAGGAGTGGGTCTGGACACGGACGGATCTGTGAGAAAACGAGAGAAAAGGAAGAATTTGATAAACCTTCTGCTGCTGCTCAAATCACAGAAGACACAGTACATTAATACAGTACTGATGTCATTATTTATAGAATAAATATAATAGTAATAAAATTAGTAGTAATAATAATAATAATAATAATAATTATAAAAAACAATGTAATACAAAATAAATAAAAATGATAAAAAAATAATATTGACCTGGTGACACTGCTTATTTAAAAGAAAATTTAAAATATTAATAAAAAGAATACAAAAAAACACCAATAATAATTATACTTACAAACATACAAAAAATAGATTTAATATTAAACGAATAAAAAGTATAGAATTAATAAAAATCATAAAAAATAATTTAACAAAACCTTACCAAAACAAACAACAAACTTACATAAATAATAAAATAAAATCATAACAATGAATTGGAAAAAGCAAAGCAAAAAAGAACAATAAATAACTATTATGTGAAGAATAAATACATTTTATTCAATTATTTTTTTTAAACAAATGAAAAATAATTTAATTAGATGAATAAAAATAATAAAAAGTTGACATTGCTTATCTAAAAAAAAAAAAAAGATATACATATATATATATATATATATATATATATATATATATACAATAAATATAAAATAATTTAAAATATTTTAAAAAAGAGAAAAAGAAAACTTACTTTTAAAAGTAAAAAAAATAAAAATAAAAAATAAAAAAAGATCCTTTACAAAATAAAATAAATTATAAAAAGGTAAAAAAATGCAATAAACATGCAATTTAAATACTCAAAAGATGTATTTTTATGAGTAAACTACATTTATTTAAAAATACATAAATAAAAATACAGGATCAATAATCAAATAAAATATTTATTTATTAGTAAGCGTTTTGTTCTCAATTGATGTACTAAAAATAAATAAATAAAAACCCTTCCATTCATTCCAAAAGAACCAGACAACTTGCAACCCATACTCATGTTGGTGCCAGCAAACACAACAGCTCAATTTAGAAACAAATGAAATGCTTGGGAAAACTTTCATACACATTACGCACATCCGGCCTGAAGCCCTTAGAAAAGCAACAGTAATTTAACAAACAGCAGAACGACAGTGTGAAGTGAGCTCCACCCAATCAGAGCGACCTGCGCTAATCTACAGCTGCTGTCTGTCAGAGATAACCAACCAGTCACGCTGGTTACAGCAAGCCTCGGCACTCTGTAGTCACAGAGACACTGTTTAACATCAACAATGAGTTCACGTGTTACACTCTTGTGTGTGTGATTTAACAGAACAGACACAAACACAGCTTCTGACGACTGTGTGAAGAAACTTGAGCAGCAGAACTGGGCTAAGAGCTTTACTGAGAGCAGAATAGAAAAAAAGTGCAATAACATGATTCAATCCCATGAGTCAGTTGGGCAGGACCAGGTCAGAAACCACAGGACAAAAACTTTCTCATCAAGTCATTCTCAGAGTAAAAGCTAACCCTAGCTTTTAGCTTCATCTGAAAACACCTGCATTTAAAGCTTAAATTATTCTGAGTAAACGATATACTATAAAAAAAAAAAACATGTTTATCTACTGCACTGCTATTTCCAAACTAGATAATAAAATTATAATAAATAAATAATATAACATAATGTATAATAAAATACTTTAACCTTAATTTAAAGATTTTAGCCTATTTAACAGGTGACTTAATAAAAAAAAAAATTACGTTACAAAATGGGAGAGAAAAAAAAAAATAATAAAAAAAATAAAAAAT
>JAUCMU010000099.1:257619-271899 GCA_032275025.1 Enteromius treurensis
ATATACACAAATAAAAATCCAAAAAGCATGCAATTTAAATCTTCAAAAGATGTCTTTTTATGTGTAAATTGCATTTATTTAAAAATACATAAAATAAAATAAATATACAGGATCAATAATCAAATTATTTATTCCTTTACTTATTCATTTATTAGTAATTGTTTTATTTAAATAGTTTTTTAATTGAAAATGATTGATCTTTTTATCAACTCACCAGTGTTATTAAAGTCAACTAAAATAAACTTACACTAAAACCATTCTTCAAAAAGAAAACTAAAATATTAACTAAAATAACACTGCAGCTCAAGTGATGTACTAAAATAAATGTAATTAAAATAAATTGAAACAAACAATTAAAAGAATATAGACAAACTACTAGAAATAACATGGAAAATATAAAAATATAAAATAATTAAATATGAACAATAACACTGCAAAACAACACTGCAACCCATGAACAGGAGTTTAGAAATGGTTCTTTTTGGAAAATTCACATCATCTACAAACAGTTTCAGAGTCCATTTTCTCTGGATGATTCAAGCCTCCCAGGTCGTTTAACCGTGAAACGCCTCATTTTCCCATGAGCAACACTATCCTTCTTTAAGAGCAGCAAACAAATGTCTCTCTGTGAGCTGCTGTTCAATGACGGTTTGGGGATTTTATCGGTTTGATCACCTCAGTATGAGAACTGGTAACAGAGCCGACTGACTTCACAAGCTCCTGAACATATGAAGACACAGATGTGAAGTAAACGAGTCCGAACAGATCAGCAGGGAGAGTCTGAGGCTCGTTTAGCAGGGTTTAACAGTAATCTCATCACAGGGCAATGCCAACCTCAACCCAATAATCGCCTCCAAATCAAACACAGCGCCTGAGTCTTAAAGGGACAGTACACTTGAAAATTAAACTCTCTCCTTCAGGCCAATCTAAGATGCATGATAAGTTAGTCTACAAAAGTAATTAATTACTAATTACATCTTCAACTGTGTAATTAGATTACGGAAGAAATTACTCTCTCCTCCAATTACTTTTTATTTTCTTTATCTTATATATAAAACCCAGCAAGTTAATGACACAACTTGACACAGTTCTCTTAACTCTTTAAAATAAAATCACACTTTAAATCAGAGTCCAATTCTCACCAATAACTATCTATTAACTATGACCTTTGCCTCAATATAGTCCTTACTAATACTAAATAATGTAGTTAAAGGATTTAGAATAAAGTCTTGCAGAATAAGACATTAGCTAATATGTGCTTTAAGTAATAATAAACCGCCAATATCCCAGTTATATTCATGCTAATAACCATCTAATAGTGAGAACTGGACACTTAAGTATTACTGATACTATTATTAACTCACCAGAGTATTTAACGAAGTGAGAAGCGTACATTAAAAGCATGCTCTTTTAAATGTTTATGTTAAATCCACTATTGTGTTGTATGGTAATGGTCTACAGTCTGTACACACTGATATAAATATTCAATTACACCTCAATATATCATCAAGAATCATTGGGTTTTTTTGACGCTCAAAGATGTACAGTTGCTGACTTAACACTACACTGAGGGACAGAACAGTCATTCACATGCCAGCAATATTCAAACTAGACCTGCACTTCCGCAAAGAAACAGCAGCACTTGTAAAATAATTCAGCAAATATGCAAATATTACAAGGACATTATCGCTGTTGGTCAGATTTTGCATGCTGAACACACTTTCATTTCTAGAGTCTGTATTTCAGAAGTACAGGATCTTCAAGTTACCCGTGATGATTTTCCGCTCTGTTTTGTCTGATTTGCAAAATGCATCTGAGTTTCGGCGTCTCTCGTCTGTCTGGCTGTGTTTCTTGGTTTCCGGAGTCTCTTGACCCAGCTGAAGTTGACTGGTGTATTTTTCATGCTGGAATTCAGAGAAAATATGAATTATTTATTTTTAATAATATTAACACCAATACTAATTAATAATAATAATTATTATTAATAATAAATTCTCTACATTTGTCCGTTTATAATTATTACTTTTTTTAATATAACTTTTTAAATAACTTTTATGATGATATAATAACTGATATAAAATTTACAATTTGGACAACAAATAATTGTCAAATAATAATTCTTTAATACAATTTAATAATAATAATAATAATATTACTACAATTTTAAATGCAAACATTTATACATATTAAAAAAGAAAAGATTTATACATAATAAACAAGTAATCAAAATATGTCTAAATGATTTTTATTACACTACAGGTGAAATAATTTATCATTATTATTGCTATTATTGAATAGTCTACATTTGTAAATTAATAATTTAGAAAATTAATACTATTATTAATATAAAATGTATAATTTAGATAACTATAATTTGTCAATTTATAATTGTATTATTGTACAACTTAATTTTGTACAATAATGCTTTAGACAATTTCTAATAATAATAATATATATAATTATTACTACTTCCACTAAAATATTAAATGCATACATTTCAACATAAAAATTGTCTAAATTATTTATTTTTATTACACTACAGGTGAAATAATTTTAGGAGAAAATAAAAACAACAAAAATACAACAACACATTCAACAATTAACTAGGTTAACATTAGTGACATTAACATTAATATAAAAAACAGCTTGATTTTATTTTATTTTTATTTTTTATTATTTTAATACGCAACAGGCCTAAGCTAAGATGAAACAACAATATTTGGTTAACTGACAATAACAAATGACACGCCGACATTACATTGAAAATAAGCCAAAATGTTTTTATGAACGTACAAGGGAAAAAACTGTATGAATAAGACTCAAATCTACCTTGAGGGCTTCCTCTGGCACTTTGTGCTGGCTTCTCTCCAGGATGTATATGTGTGAATGTGTGAACCGTCAAGAACAAACACACAAACTATCCCATAATGACCAGAGAGAGAAAACAACAGCAGGACAAATGCTCAAGATCAACAACGAGCTGCATTCAAATCGCTTGTGGCACGGTTTCTATCGAGCTGAGCACAACACTGTCCTCAAGCTCACTTCTGGGCAAATCTGTCTCATAAACAAGAAAGCTGCTTTTCAGCTCTTTATCAAACACTATTCTGCAAGTAGACTCATTTTCACTGCAAGTTTAGAGGATTTCACTCTCAGCATCGAGCAAAGGTCTGAGCCAAACCACACCGGACGCCTGTTTTATTCACTTTTGAGTTGAAGAAGGATATCGTATCCGAAGCGAATGACGTCTGATAAATTCAGGGTGATGTAGGTCTGATCAGGGATGCGAAGGTCATTCACGAAGGTCTGGCAAAGAAAGAAAGAAAGGGTTTGTTCAAGTACAATGCTTTACATTTCGATATAATGGCAACTTAACACATTCAGAATACACCTTTATTAAAAACAAAAATCACTTTCAAAGCATTCGTTTGCTCACACTTTGTTAATTCTGTTGAATGCAAAGCACTCAAAGCTCCGTTTATGTGCACGTTTGCATCATGCAACAGTTCCCCAAAGGGCAAAAGAGCCTAAACAGTAAGCAGCCCAATATACATAAATCCATATTAGATTTTGTGCATGCAGAAACTCTGCAAAACACACAGAGGATGCATGAGAGCTGCTGTTGCAATAGGATTTAGCATTTTTGTTCTCGCCTATCAAATGCATGACGCTTTTCAAATAGAAGTTAGTAAAATCACACCGTTTGACAAAATTAATAATTAAAATCCACAGTTGCAGCTGTGCATGCAGAATTTTTTTTTACATTGCAATAACAATTTTAACCAAATCTAGCAGACCTATTTAAAACCAATATTTGCATTAGTGCTCTTGAAGAGTGAAACAAGCAGAGCGAGATGCATTTTAATTTGTATTTTGCAAATCACAAAATCTGTCAAAATTGCATTCACTAAAACCAATCAAGCAACCCTATATAAAATCTATATTTGCATTTGTGAATAAAAAAAAAAACTGAAGCACTTGAAGAATGAACATGCAACATGAGAACATTATTTTGTTATCAGTCCTTTTTAAAATCCATATTTACATTTGTGCATCTAGAAGCTGAAGTGCTTGTATAACACGCAGATGAAGGCATGAAAGCAGCTGTTGCAACGTGATTTCACACGTATCTCACATAGCAGAAACGCATCATGTTTTTCTATTGTATTTCCCATCATACTCCTTGATTAAACGGCATTTTAACAAAACGTTGCCCAATATAAAATCCATATTTGCATGTGTGCATGCAGAAACTGAAGCATGCAATGCGAGACGCATTTCATTTATATTTTGCAAATCACAAAACTGGACCAAAAATTAGCTGCCCTATATAAAATCCATATATCCATTTGTGAACCCAGAAGCTGAAGTGCTTGTATAACATGCAGAAGATGGCATGAAAGCTGCTGCTGCATTGCATTACTTCAAAGTATCTTTATGCTTGGAGTTTGGAAATACTTGAGGGTGAGCAAATGATGGCAGAATTTAAGAATTGAAGATATGCCGTGAACTCACCCCGTTGAGGCTGCCCAAGTCTTTGACCAGGTGCTCGTCTGTGGACACGTCATAGTTGATCACGGCGTGTTGTTTGTCCACACTGCGAGACTGCGAAGGTGCAAAGGACAGAAAAGCAGCTTATCATAAAACAAACCTGCACGCAAATCCAATGTAGATTCTACAAAGGGCCAGAAAACAACCTTTAGTGTTAAAACGTCTACTGAGATGTTGACACAGCGGGACAGGGAGGTTTAAAACAACAGAAGGCCTGTCTGTAGCTCTTATCGGCCGTCTGGAGAGCAGAGCCATGGCCAAAGAGTGTGAGCACCCAACAACATGAGCGTATAAAGGGCAGAAAACAGTCAATTTCATGGAGAAAATCCCATATAAAAATATTTACATGTGGCCACAGGAAGGCACAATTACCCAGCATTATCGGAGTCAGCAGTCTTCATGCATCAAAGCAGATCGGCCCACGCTCATTTACAGCCTCGTTAGTGGCCATCAGATGATGTCATTGTTCTGGGCCACCGAGAGACTTATTACAGCTTGTGTTTTTGCATTTACTGTCAATATTCACATGCATCACGTGAATTAAAGTACGCCGTGTATTTATAGGTTTAAGTTGCATGCAACGCTTGCTCTTCATTGCACAACACGAGCGATAGTGCATCTTGAAAGAGTTGCTCTGCCGCGGTTGAACGTACTCCAGATCTGGTGAGGAATGCGATTCATGAGCGGAGAGGGAGAGGCCGAGGTTTGGACGCATGAATAGACAGGACCAGGCTTTTGACTCGAGCAAACTGCTGCGGTGAGAGGGCCGTGCTAAACTAACCGCACATGAACAGAACCGTATAAACAGAGTCAAAACGCTGCATTCTTGTGTCAGCAGAACAACACGGAGAAAAACAGAGAACGACGTTTGTTTGATTGAGTTAAAGGGAAAGAAATCCCTCCTGAACTTTACAGCACGTGCCACGAGAGATTCCTCTCATTTTTATATTTCCAGTTTTTGTTTTAGTTTAAAAGTATTAGCAGTTTTATTGTATTTTTATTTATTTATTTTACATATGTAAATGTATTATTATTTTTTTTATTGTTAGGTTTGGTTATTTTTGTACATCGAGTTTGACTAAATGAAAATAAGAAATTTTGCTCTGGCAATTTTATTTCAGTTGAAATTGAATTATTATCACAAAGAAAATATATTTTAAGGTTTTAGTTTACTATAACATCTCTACATTTTATAAGATTTTTTTATGGTTTAAGTTGAAGCTTACTTTTTAAACATTTTACAACTTTTTATTACTATTTTTAAGTATATTTACATTTCCTTTTTCTAAAAATTCTGTTTTAGGTTTTGTTATTTTAGTACATCACGTTTAACTAAATGAAAACATAAAAATATTGGTTTGGCAATTAGCTGAAGAATAATAAGGTTAATATTTTATTTCAGTTAATATTCAATTTCTCACATAAAAACTTTATTTCAGTATAATAACCCTACTTTTTAAAAAATCTATTTAATGATTTACATTTAAAACAATTTTTAAAATGGATTTAGGCTTGCTATAATAATCCTGCTGTGCACTTCAGTAAAAATGCATCACAGTAACAGTTTAATGGACTTAATTCTCATTTAAGCAAAGCATTTTTTATACGAGAAACTGCAACTACATGAATAAAGCCTGTAAATAAAGTCTGTTAATCACAGATAATCACGTCTGAGTGACTAAAAAGGGAAAAGCCTTATTTGGCAGCAAATATACCCGATCACATCAGTGCACATGAACAGAGCTGCTACTAACATCTCTAAATCACATTCACAGCAGTACTCTGAAACTATTACTGATTTGAATAATGATCCCGTCGTCTTCTGTAGAGCTGAAACTGAACTTGTTTCATACTCCATAACCAATTATGAAACCGTTGTTGTTAAACGCATCGTCTATGAAACGGATTCAGCTTCGCCAAACTGACTGCTGATGTAAATTTAATCAATCAGTCACATAAGCAGCTCTATGTCATAATTCAACTCGATTTAGTTTAATGTCGATTCAATTTACTTCAAATTCATTTTGAAGTTAATGTCTGACCTGTAGCATGAGCTCACAGTCCTCTCGGCCCACAAAGATCATCTCGCGGGGCAAACGGTGGCGCGTGCCGGAGCTGCTCACCAGGAACCATGACGTCACGCTCATCTTCAAACAGCTCCTCAGAATCCCACCAACTTCCTTCAGGAGGAAGTCAGGCCATAATCACAACACAGACACACGAGAAAACCTCAGCATGTACAGATGCAGCAATGTTGTCTCATACACTACCTACAAACAGTTTGCATGTTTTTAAGATCTTATATTTATAGTGAGACACACAGAATATTTCACTGACTGCAAAAAAAAAAAAAGGTGATTCAAGTCAACATAACTCATTTTTATTGTTTCATAATTTTGACGCATTTCAGAGTGAAATCAATGGGAACTGACTGGATGGTAGAAAGTCGATATTTAATATTTATATGCAAGTTTGCTAAAACATTTATCTGTTGGTTAATATATTATCCAGTAGTCTGGGTCACCTTATTGACGTCAGCAGAAAAGGAAAGTCAATTCAAAGGAGGAACATTATGAATGAATAAGAGAGAGTTTGGCTTTTGAAATGGTTAGAAACACTAAATATTAATAAACTATTACACAGCATCTACTTGATTTGGGATAAATTTACTAAAAAACGAATGAAAGGTTATGCCATAAAATAATTCTATAATAATTATTAATATGAGCGAATACCTATAATAAATCAGGTTTGTATTTCTGGTATCAAGGTAAAGTTAATATGTTACACAGCCAAGTATATCCTTGTTTATATGTTTTGACATCTTTAACACTAAATTAATCTGGACTAAATCCAATTTCAGGGGAAAAAAAAGAACAATATTAAACCAGAAACACCTGACAAACACAAGCTCTGAGACTCGACAGGTGTAAATCGAGCTCTATCAGACCAGCAGAGACCGAATGAACCCCCATTAGCTGCTAGCAGCTCAAACAAACCTGTAATTAGCGGTCATTAACAACAAATCAAGAGTTTACTGACGAGAAGCGGATTTCCAGCGGATATCCAGACCTCACAGAAGATATTCCCGCTTCATGAGGCACATCTGTAACGTGACAGCACAAATAAAGCCTTTTAAATACATCCAAACACTGTGAAACACTTAAAAGAGGCTTTGTCGAGGCAGCAGAGTGATGATTGTCAGGTAAAACACACCTTCAGTGAAACTCCAGGCGGCTAAAGCTCAACAGGAAGTTTATTCCTGACATTCCCGAACAGCCCAGCGCTTGGCGACAAGCTTCGAAGCGTTTAAGTGTGGTTTTAACGCGTCTCCAGCTCTCTTAGATGAAGTACAATCACGTAGCCTCTGTTTAAAGCTCTTGTTCCAGAAGGAGAGAGACTTTTATCCGCCTTGCGCGCGACGCTCCGTCAGAGTTTGTCAGGCCGGGTCGGTGCGTCAGTGACGTCATGACGCAGCGCCTCCACCTGGAACTACAGCGAGAAAAACAAGCTTTAATTACTGGATCTGAGCATTGAAAACCGGTTTATGAATTTGGATGTGTGAAGTTATAAGAAATAACATTACCATTATCTTTATTATTTGGTTTTATTTTATGCTGTCTAGGATAGAATAGGGTAAGATTGTTGTTAGGTTTTTTTTTGTTTGTTTTTGGAAACTCAATAAAGATATGTCATACATATCACCCTCCCCATTAGAGAATAAATAAATAAATAAAAAACGGTAAAAATAAATAGTGCTGAAATGTGGACAGAAAGTGTGGTTTGTAGTTGTCAATCGTTTAAAAACGTCCTTTAACCTTTATTTTGACATTTAATACAAATATTCAGAAAATCTACAATATTGTTAAGATACTGTAAATGACTCGTATAACGGAGAAAAATCTCAGACTCGTTCTCCGCTGGGTGACGCTGTCTGATCGCGAAAGAGGAACCATGACAAAATACTCCGAAGGTGTGAATTAAAAGAACTAAAAAATACACAAAGTACTGTGGTAAACACGGTGCACTGATGCTATCGGGAGAATAAATAATTTAGACAACCATTAAAATAAGGTAAAATAAATAATAACATCAAAAGGGATCCCTATAGTTTTGGAAATCCTAATTATGTGAACAAATTGTGTTTTATTTCTAGACCTGGAGAGCTCGTGTAAAATAGGCCAATTAAATTGTCATAAAATATTTATTTTATAAGGTAGAAGTTGAGTAAAAACAAACCTACAGAATATTGAATCATTATCTAGTTAAAAGGTACTTCAAATGTTTCAAGATTGTTCAGTTTCTTTCTGAACAAGTTTTTTTCTGTTTACTAAAGGTGCATTTAAGATCAAATAAATAGTAAAACTACTTAAATGTTATTATATTTTAAAACAGCTATTTCTATGTGAATCTGAGTTAAAGTGTAATTTATTTCTGTGATGTTCCGCTGTATTTTCAGCATCTTTCCTCCAGTCTTCAGTGTCATGTGATCTTCAGAAATCATAATAATATACTGATTTACAGCTCAACAAATATTTCTGATTATTATCAGTGTTGAAAACAGCTGTGCTGATGAAAATTTTTGTGGAAACTGTGACACAATTGCATTCAAAAGTTTGAGGTATGTTTTCTTTTTAATCAAAAATAACACCTACTTTTAGTCAGAGATTATGCATTAAATTGCCAGTAAAAACATTTATAAAGTTACAAAGGATTTCTCTTTCTACTTCTAAAAAGCCGTTCTTATGAACTTTCTGTTCGTCTGTGAATCCTGAAAAATAAAATGTAACGCGCTTTACATGAAAAATAAACTAAAATGAATTAAATAAATCATCATGTTAGAATGATTTCTGAAGGATCATGTAAGTAATGATGCTACCAATACAGTGTAGAGCACATAAATAAATTACATTTGAACACATATTTACACAGAAAACAGCTGTTTTGAATTGCAATAATATTTTAACATTTTTACTGTAGTTTTGATCAAATTAAAGCAGCCTTGATGAGACTCTTCAGAAACATCTTGTAAACTTCTGACAGGAAGAATACATGCTAAAGGCCTGTATCTCACAAATGTTTTTTTTTTTTTTTTCTGTAATTGCATAAAACTCAAAGGGTCTGCTATCATGAACAAGTAGCTGTCGTGCATTATTCTGCGTACGCTGACGGAGGTGGTGGAGTAAGGGTGTGGATGGAAACGGGTCTGAGGAGCACAGAGACGGGAGAAAGCGCTGACTCCTCTGCTTCTGTTGGGCTGTAGGTGTGTATTTCTGCTTCCTCTGGGTGCTGTCCTACACACCGTCCAGCTGTGAGGGTTTGTAACCAACATCTGGCCCTCAGACTCCACCATCTGCTTCAGACTGCAGGAGCCACACAACAACACGCAGAGTAACCGGGGCTAGTTGTCACATCGTTTACACAGCTGAATACTTGTCAGGGCAGGCCAGTTTCAGAAAAAAATATGCAGATGTTTGAAGTGTTGTGACAACAAGCCCCGGTATCCATCCTCCATAACATTTCTGTATTAAAAAAAAGCATTATAGACTATTTCATGCTCATTATACAATATTTAAACAGTAAAAGAGCTGTGAAACTGATAAGATGATGACAAAAACGGTGGGATAAAATGCAAATGTACTGGTAACACTTTACAGTAATTTCCTTTTGTCAATTAACATACACTAACAATTAAATACTTCTAAAGCATTAATTAATCTTTTAATAATTTTTAACATGCCTTATGCAGTATAAATAACAAAAGTTGTATCTAAATATTATTTAATAGATTTGAGCTGTAATGAATTCATGAATAGTTGTTTTTTTAACTAATAATAATGATAAAAATATTTCATATATTATTTGTACTGTTATGTTAATAATAATAAAGACAATAATTTAATTTTACAATCATATACTAATAATAATGCATAATATTAAAATAAATCATTTTACAGATTTGTGTTTTATTTTTGGTCCATAAAATGAATGGAAATAATATTTAAAATACTTCTAAAGCATTTATTAATCTTAAAATCAAACGTTGTACTTTAATATTATTTAATAGATCTAAGCTGGAATTAATTATTGAATAGTTGTAGTTTTTTAACTAATTATAATAATAATTGTATATATTTTTTGAACTTGTATAATGATAAAAACAATAATTTAATCATCATTATCATATACTAATTACAATAATAATGCATAATATTATAATAAAATAAATAATTTTACAGATTTTTTTTTTTTGCTACATAAAACGACAGAAATTATTAATTAAAATACTTCTAAAGTATTTATTAATCTTAATGTTATTCACTAATACATTATTAAAATCAAACATGTGTTAATCTTAGTATTATTTCAACATTCACAAATATGTTATTAAAATCTATTTTATTTTTTAATATGGACCTAAGCTTAAGTGAAATAATATTTTATAAACTAAACATAAATAAAGATGAATAAATAACTGTTCATTAATGCATTAATTAATGGGACCTTATCATAAAATGTTATCAAAATATAAAACTAAATATGAAACTTTGCATTTCAATAATTGTGAAATAATCAACCCGTGCAATTCAGCCAAAACTTTATTTGATCAATTCAATGGAAAAAAGTCTAAATAATAAAAACAGCTGAACAGTGTATACAAATTTAATATTATTTGTATCCTAAAGCTGGTGTTCTTCAGTTCACGTGTTAAAAAAGAGAACAAAATTAAAGATAAAAAAGTCAAATATCTTCCCGTTTAAAAAAAGAGGAGAGTAAGAAAGAGCATAATTCATATGAAACATCAGATCTAAAAACTGGGACAAAATAGTTTTGCATATAAAATAAGGTCAAAAGGTGAAGAGAGAGGAAAGGCCTTTACATTCATGTACGTATGGTGATTATTACACATCATATCAGCAATGATCAGCGCTTTCACAATAAGAATAACAACAATAATAATAATAACCTGCCAACAGATTCTCTCATCTGTACAAAGATCATATTTGAGTTGTGCTGATTACATCGCAACCCCTGCGTGGTATTTTCACCGATGTGTAGAAACGCTGCTTTAAATTACCTTCAGAACACTTGGAATGTACAAATATTGAGCTGTGTGTGGAGCACAGTAAATCTCAAACCTCATTTCTAGCTGTTAATATATACATAACAAAGGAACCGGAGTCATTTCAAACAATGGTGAGGTTTATTTCACCTCGATGGTCCCTTGGACTCGTAGCTGTTGATCAGTCAGTTCCTCGCGGAGGCTGTGCAAACGCCTAAAAAAACCTCCGAAAGAAAACGAATCATTCCTTTAGACACGGGACATAAAAACACATCCAGCTCACATAGAGAAGAAGAGAAATCAAACCTGTTCAAGGACCAATAGGACAATTAAATCTTGCATTTGTCAGAATAATTTTTTAATCAATTTTGAGCTCTTGTGACAACATGCCCCGGTAGCATACTCCATTATATATATATATATATATATATATATATATATATTTTTAATGTATAGATTATTCAATGGCTTTTAATGGAAGCTTGTTTCACCAATGAAGAAACATAAAAAAAAAAAGTTAACTGCAGCTTTTTCTCACAATTTGGACGGTGGACCGATTTTTTCCCTTTTTTTTTTTTTTTTTTTTTTACACATTTTGGCCACAAAATATGCCAAATAAGTGATGCAGAATAAAAAGATCATTACAATATTTTATCTAACAGTACAATCCTGAAATTTAAGAATCTTGCATTTGTCAGGATGGATTAATATTTTTTTTATAAATTTTGAGCTCTTGTGACAACATGCATCCTCCATTATATTTATTTTAAATGTATTATGACTATTAAATGGCTTTTAAATGGAAGCTTGTTTCACCAATGGATACATTTATTTTTTTTTTAAAAGGTAACTGCAGCCTTTTTTAATAATTTGAACGTTGGACTGACTTTTTCCTAAGTAAAACAGTCTTGACCTTTTTCTTTTCTTTTTTTACACACATTTTGGCCACAATAATACAGAATAAAAAGGTAATTGCGACATTTTACCTTACAATTCTGCCATTTTTCCAAAAATTTTTTTTTCATATATTTTATATCTTGCCATTTTTTCACCCTAGAAGTCAGAGTTGTGAGAAAAAGACTCAGAATTAAGATATACAAGAGAAAAACAACCAATTAACTTTATTATTGCATGGTAGAAACGTGCTTCCATATTTTCATGCCATACTTAAATGGTAAAAAAGTTATGAAATGTAAAATAATTTATTTAATGCCAAACATGTAAAGGTACCACGCAAAAGCCACAGGTTTCATTAAGAGAAACTATAATGACTCAATTTGATAAAACAGCATCATATAATAAATTAGGATTAGTGACACATTTAAACTCTAAATTCTAGAATTTTTTCAATCTATAAATTCTCATGCTTACATTTGATTTGTACCCATCGTTATTCTCTTCACTTCAATTCCAGCGTTTTTGGTCCTAAAAACAGGCTTTATTTTCTTAAAGCAAAAATATAATTGCTTATTTTTTCTTTTCGATTGAAATATGATGCAGAAATGTTCTGGACAGCTTTCGCTCCTTCACTACAATGGTGGAGGTTTTAATAAGTTAATTTCTCGTTAAGTGGAACTTATTTTAATAATTAAGAAAAAATAATTTATCTACATTTCTACTATATTGCACATTCGATGCAAATGATCACAAATGCAAGTCGAAAAATGTAGTCTGAAAGACTATTAAAATACTTCGGGGAGACGGTCGAGAAAAAATGTGTTAAATTACAAATATAGCAGAATTACATTTTAGATGTTTGTGCCTTTTTTGTATGTTTGAATTGGTCAGTTCATAAAAATGGCGTTTTTGAATGAAAATGCAGTAATATTTGGCATGCCGTTGGTTCCCGGATTAAAGAAGTGCTACACAATCAGTTCTGTATTAATTTGGCAGTTTGAGTGGAAATGTTAGTGTTCCCTCTCATATCCTCAGAAAACATGAAATCAAAGGCCACAGAAGCAACGTGGAACGCACAGACATCACAGATCCAGGCGCCGTAGACGTGGTGCAGTGCTGCCGAGCGTACGATCTCAGAGCGGTTGTGCTGTGTTTGTGACGCTGGTTTACGCCGTTCCGCTCGCCGAGTAGGAGAATTGTGGGAAGTGTGGCCTCCTCTCGCTGTCGAACGACTCCATACTGTCATCTGATCAAAACACAGACACAAGCAGAATCAGTTATAGCACACTCCTCTGACCTGACAGCACTTTCCAGAAAAATTTATAGTGTTTGGGGTGCACTTACTTATGCTCAAAATGCTTTGACAAGATAAATGTACAATACAGGTGTTTTTTTAGGCCAATATATCAAGATATATTAATTACGGCACTAATTTGTAACCAGACAGTTGCCGGTCCCTAATGATTTAAAATAGTATGGAATAAAATACAGTGGAAGTCAATGGGTATCGTCAACTGTTTGGGTCCTAACATTCTTAAAAACATCTTTTTTTTGTTCGGTCTGTTCATACAGGCTTGAAATGACTTAAGGGGGAGTAAATAATGACAGGATTCATTTTTGGGTGAATTGGCACTTTAAATAAAACCAAAGGAAAAAACTATTACATTGTGGCCATTATAAATATTTCACATACAAAAACGTCTAGGTTACTATCGTAACCCACGTTCCCTGAAGGAGGGAACGGAGACGTTACATATGGGAACTCGCCA
>JAUCMU010000099.1:277378-291805 GCA_032275025.1 Enteromius treurensis
ACACACAGATATCTCAAATATAATAGGTAGCACACAAATTCTGAATGCCTTCGGCAGATCTCTAATGAGCCATTTTATTACAGATTAATCTAGATTAAAAAAAATTATCTATGCCCACCCCTAAAAATAATATACATACAATCATCACATTAAATGTGTTACATTAAGTGTTTTGCTTATATTTCACATATATTTTTATTAAAAAATTTTTATTTTTATGTTTTTAAGTCTTGTTATTTTAAACAATTACTAATATTATTTACTTTTATTTTCTTTTATATTTTTGTGTCCTTTGCTGATCTTTTGCATACATTATTATAAATGTAATTAATGTAATTAAATATTATATGTTCTTTATATAAAAATATCCCGATATTTTCAGGATTCTTAAACCTTTTTTTTTTTTTGTCAGCGAGTGAGGGACAATATGTACTTAAAGTTGATATTTTAATAATTTAACAACACATTTTAACATTTAGCCTTAATTTAAAACATGAACTATTTTAATTATTATTTTTAAATTATCAAGATTTGCGAACATGCCAATGTTTTGCTGATTTATAATATTTGTCATATTTAACAAGAATTTAAACGATTAATTGCGTAAATTATTAGATTACTAATAAAAAAAATATATTTTCAAATAAATTTCACATTTTCCGGTAAACATGAGATCTCAGAACAGTTTCAGTGCAGGTCACAGTACAGATTCGGCAGAGTTGTTAATGGTTTTAATTTAACCAGAGATACAATAGACCATGTCGGTTTGCCTCGTTCGGTTGGAGTTTGTGGGACAGTTTGGATCAAGTGGTTTAAGTCTCATCTCAGTGAAGTACGCTAACTTTGTTTTAACAACTGTGCCTGACGCTTGTGGGGTTCCTCAGGGCTCTGTTATTGGCCCCATCTTATTTTCTTTATAAATGTTTGGTTTTTAAAAAATACGGCATGTCTTACCAGTGATACACAGATTTACCTCCCTTTGAAATCAGTAGAGTTCTAGTTCAATAAAGCTGGATGCCTCATAACCTGGTTCAGTTAAACCGATCATGCTTTCTGGCAATCATAGGATGCTGAGATATTGACACATATTAAGGCACTGGATCAGACTATTACCATGACTGTGTTAAAATCTAGGTGCTGTGTTTGAAGGTTATGAATGCCTTCGTTCTGTCTCGCGTAGACAACTGTAATGTTTTGTATGCTAGGTCCTGTCAGACCACTATATCATGTTTGCAATTAGTGCAGAATCCGGTGGCAGGCTGCTGGTGGGTGCTAAGAAAACTCATCATATATCTCCTATTGTGGCTTCTCTTAAGTGGCTATCAGTGGATGTCGGGATAAAATTCTGCTATATGTTTTAAAAGCAGTGGATGTGATGGCTCCTGGTTATGTGTCAGAGTTTGCTCTTTACCGAGAGCACTTAATATTCAATACAGTAAGTCATTACTTGCTGTTCCTCAAACTCTAACTAAAGTTAAAGGGGCTGTTGTGGGAATAGTCTTCCAAATGAACTTAGGAGATCACTTTGCTAAATGCTTTCTAAAAGAGTTTGTTAAAGTTGCTTTCTTTATTTAACCTCTGAGAGGTTGGGCTGGAATTCAGTGGATTACTAGGTTGTGTGTGTTTTTATGCTGATTGTACAGCCTTTGGTGTGGGGGTGCATTTGTAAAGTTCTCTATGAATAAAGTGAAGGACTGAATAAAACTAGCTACTACATATTAACCCTAAACCTTTTTTGCATTTATTACACACACACACACACACACGGAGTCCCCAGCAGAGGGCAGCGTTCAGGCCAGTTCATAGGTTGGGCCCCTGGCATCATGTGTTGTTGTGTGCAGCTGTGGAGTCAGCTGGAGCGCTGGTGGCCCTTCTGCTTCAGCGGGACAGAAGCTCACGTTTCCCACAGCTCTGCCAAAACCTGTCCCACAGAACCCAACACACCGGGCTAAAAACAACGCAGACGCAACTGTGTCAACACAACCAGCCCTTCACACACACACAGACTGAACAAACACACTACACCTACACACACACATACCGAACACACACACACACACTACAGTACATGTAGTGTAATTGTATCACATCATCAAACACATTTAATTTAGGAAATATTAAGTCAGTATTTCAGGCTAATGGTGCTCGGCTGGTGAAATAATTTGGGAATGGCTGAACTGGAGATTAACCAGGTTCTTGGTGATTCCTGACAGCTTCTTCAGATCAGTACTGTACTGGTTGGATGTGGTGTTGCTCACCTCAGGAGCCAGGTACTCTGGAGTCCCACAGAAGGTCTTCATGGTGGCTCCGTCTGTGATTCCCTCCTTACATAAGCCGAAGTCTGTGATCTTTATGTGACCGTCTTTATCCAGCATCAGGTTTTCCAGCTGAGAGAGACACCGATAGGAAACATTCATCTGAGAAGTGTTCTTCACAACAGTGACTGTCACCTTTTGTCGTATTTCCTCCAAAAAACACTGAACCAATCCAACATCAAAAAAAGTTAATAAAAAAAGGTCAAATATAAACACATAAAAATTAACTAATTAATTAAAAAACCCTAAAACGTTAAATATATATATAAATAAATAAATAAATAAAGTAAATGAAGTCAATATTATATGAAAACAAATTAATAAAAGAGTTAATTTATAAAAAGTAGCTTAATACAAAGTTATTAAAAAGTATAATAACTAAATAAAATAAGCAACAAAAAAAGGAAAAAAATAAATAAAAATAAATAAATAAAAATTAATGAATTAAAAAAGTAAATAAATAAACAGTGATTAAATAAATATGTTACATAATTAATTCATTTCCAGTGCTGTGGTGTATATCTCTACACCTCTGAACTCATGTTTTTAACACTCTGTAAGTAATTAAATCCAGCTCTGATCAGTGATTTTTTGGTCTGGTTTGTGTTGTGTTTGTGACATAAAAAATTAATCTAAATTCAACACAATTGTGTGTGTGTGTGTGTGTGTGTGTGTGAGGGGTTTAATATCAGCACGTCTCAGTCACCTGGCAGCTGTATCACACACACACACACACACACACACGTGGCCAGCGGCTCAGGAACGCCGTCAGCACAAACAGAGTCCTGCTTCTGCGGCACTTTCCCATGAACCTGAGCGGCTCTGAAACTGCTTCTGCTGACCTACAGCATCATCATCTGGACACAACACACATCAATACACTCCACACACACCTGGGACCCTCTATTAATGCACCAACCTCTTTACTCTCATTATATATATATATAAAACTCTCTTTAAGCTCAATTTAATGCTTTTACCACTGTTAAAGGTGCTTTCAGAGCACAAATACTCTTTATTGTTTTGTTTTGTTTTGTATTTGTATTGTGTATTTTTCAGTCTGTATGAAAGTGTTTTTTATAAAAAATTTAATTACTACATTTTTAATTGTTTAATTATTTATTGTCATTAATACAACAACAACAAAAATATTTGTTTATATATTTTTAATTATATTACATTATTTGAAAAATAATTTATTCATTAACTATCATAGTATCATTAGTAATTTTTTATTTAAAACATTCTTTTTCTTTAAACATTATAAATATATTTATATATGACTATGATGTTAAATGATTGCTCATGATTAATCACATCCAAAATAAAAGCTTTTGTTTAGATAAATATTTCCATGTGTATATTTATATAATTTATATCATATTATATAAATCAATATATAGTTCATATTCTCATATGTATTTTATGCATATTTACATTTCTTAATTTCTTAATTATTCTTAATATATAAATGTGTGTATATTTATATATACATAATAAATATACACAGTGAACACATATATGTAAATAAAAATATAATTAATTGCAGTGTTTGTGTGTGTGTGTAAATATATAGTACTAATATTATTATATATTTTTTACAATTATTTTTATTATTTTTACAGTATTATTATTTTACAGTGATTACGATACAAAAATTATGAAAATAGTGAAAATAATCAAAAATATAGTGAGAAAAATGAACGAAGCAGATATTAACTGCAGTTTGGGAGGAAATCATGCTGGACTGTTATGAATGCGTGTGAAACATGACCTGTGTGTGCTTTAGTGAGATTCATAACAGATGAAGTGGTTTATTAGAGATGAAATGCTGCTGTATGATCAGCAGGAGCAGGTGTGTTATAACCGGTCATAACAGGTGAGCTCCTGACCTTCAGGTCTCTGTAGACCACGTTTCTCTCTGAATGCAGGTAATCGAGTGCAGACACGATCTCGGCTCCGTAGAAACGAGCACGATCCTCGGAGAAAACCCGATCCCGCGACAGGTGGAAGAAGAGCTGTGGAGAAAGAAGCGCTGCTTATAAAATATTTTATAAAATAAAATAAGCGCTGCAGACATGAACGCTTCAGATCAGAGTAAAGCAGATGAACAGATCTTCACCTCGCCTCCGTTCGCATACTCCATCACGAAACACAAGCGGTCGTGGGTTTGGAAAGAGTACTTCAGAGCCTACACAAACACAAACAACAGGGCACTCAATCACAACAATAGCTATTAGAAGTAATATTTATATATATAAGTACACAAACACACACATTGTAAAAATTAACATGTATATTCTTATAATGTATATTATACACAAATATATGTTACATATCAATTTTTTCTTAAATATATAGATGCATGTACAGTATATATATATATATTATACACACACACACTATCACTCAAAAGTTTGGATACAGTAAGATTTTTAATATTTTTTAAAGATGATCCTTAGGTTCCTCAAGGCTGCATTTATTTGATCAAAAATACAGAAAAATTATATTTTGAAATATTATTGTGATGTAAAATAACAATTTTCTATTTTAATATGAATTAAAATGTAATTTATTTCTGTGATGTTCTTCTGTATTTTCAGCATCATTCCTCCAGTCTTCAGAGTCACATGATCTTCAGAAATCATAATTATATACTGATTTATTGTCAGTGCTGGAAAAAGTTGTGCTCCTTAATATTTTGTAATATTAATTGAATATTTTGAAAACATGTGATATTTTTTTTGGATTTTCGAATGAATAAAACATTAAAAAGAAGAGCATTTATTTTAAATAGAAATCTTTTCTAACAATATACACTTCAAAAGTTTGGGGTCAGTAAATGTGTATTCTTTTGAAAGAAATTGTTATATTATTATAACTTTTTATTCATCAAAGAATTCTGAAAAAAAGTTTTGCAGTTTCCAAAAAAATATTTGTCATCACAACTTTACCGACAATAATCATACTAACAATAAATCAGCATATTATTATGATTTCTGAAGGATCATGTGACACTTTAGTCTGGAGAAATGACTGATGAAAATTACATTTTAAATTATATTCATACAGAAACCCATTATTGGAAATGGTAAAAATATTTCACAATATTACTTTTTTCCAGGATTTTTGATCAAATAAATGCAGGCTTGATGAACATAAGAAACATCAATATTACAAATCTTACTGTTTCCAAACCTATACACAGGTAAGGTGTGTATATATATATATATATATATATATATATATATGATAAAAACATTCAAATACAAACAACAATGTATTAAATTACTATTTATTAGTAATAAATATTATGATTATTATAATTCAATACCCACACATATTATATATATATATATATATATATATATATATATAAAACAATGTATCAAATACTAATAAACAAGAATATATATATATATATATTGTTTTTATAAAATCTAAACATTCATAAATCTATATAAATTTGTTTGTACAATGACATATTATTATATATTTTTTATTAAATTGATCAGAGTGTGTTTGTAGTTAAAACGTAGCAGTGGAGTCAGAAAAACAAACTAAATTCAAAGAGAACATATTTATTTTCTGACACCGCTGTAATGCATCACTCTGCATCTCAAGTGAACATATCTTGTTTTAATAATGTAATTAAGTATGTTTGATAAAGTTTTCCCTGATTGCGATCTCTGCTCCACATGTGGAAAAATAACGACAGATTTCCAGGAGAAACATGTTTAATATCAGTCAGATCTGAGCTATCTGTCGTGTCTGAAGGAATTATTCTTCTGCCTCCAGACGCTCTTAGAGCACACCACAGACAGAGAGGAAGAGGATGGGGATGAGGAGGGTGTCTCACCGTAAGGAAAGGGTGTTTGGAGTTCTGCAGCACACGGTTCTCTGTGAGTGTGTGAGCCACTTCATCCTGTAACACACACACACACACACACACACACACACACACATGCAGACATAATTTACTGAATGAGTTCAGAAACTGAACTTATTCTTCTCTTCTACTCTGAACAGTGCATCAAAATACATATAAAAAAATATATATAAATAAATATAAAAAAGGCCCTGCATAGTGTCTAATATAGATTTTATGTAAATTGTATTTATTAATGTTTTTTTTTTCATTTTAACATTTTATTTAATTTTAACTATTAAACTTATATTTTATTATTAATCCAATGCCAAGTCAGTTGCAACCATGAAACTATTTTAATAACAATTAATTAAAAGTTTAACAAAAATTAAATACAATTTATGGCATTATAAAATTTATTAGATTGTTTTTTTCAATTCGGTTTTATTTTATTTTTTTAAATTCGGTTTCTTAACTTTATTCCAAAAGCGTGTCTTATTAATTGAAATGAAACAATTTAACAACAATCTGTTGAGTAAAATCAAATTAAGGGCCCTCACAATTAAACTACAACGGCACAATTTAATAAAGATTACATTTCAGAGCCCTATGAAATACGTTTGATTTTTTTCACAAATATAGTTTTATTTTTCCCATATTTAATGTTCTTCATCTTACTTTTTCTGGTTTAATTAAATTTGTTTTATAATAAACGTCTGATCAATTTAACTTACATTAAAAAGGGTGGCATTCAAATGAATGCCATAAAAATGTTACATTTAATAGATCTTTTAAAACACAAGCAACTGAAAAATATCCATTTCTATTTTTTTTTAAAACACATATTGTAGCATGATGCAAGACAGAGGTTTACTGTGATTTTCCATAAAAATATATATTTCTGTAACATATCTCTCTGAAGATCTTTAATTCCACGGCAGACATAGGTTTTCCAGATTTCTACTCACTTTGGCTACAATCACTTCTTTCTTGAGGATCTTCATGGCGTAATATCTCCCCGTTGCTCTTTCCTTCACCAGAATCACCTTCCCAAAAGTGCCTTTTCCCAGCAGTTTGAGGTATTCAAAGTCGTTCATAGTCTGAAACACACATCAGCCTTCAGTCAGCAAACCCCTGACCTCTGACCCCTGACCCGATGCTACCAGCGAGGGGATTTATTTGAAAAAACACTGTTGCATAATTTATGGACACATTTTTACATAGCGTCACGAAAGATAAAAGTCTACATTAATTTTTTCATATTTTTTGTGAGTGACCCCAAAGTGAAGCAGACAAGCCATTATTGTGTTGATTGTGGTTATTATAGCGTGTGTTAAGCACCACTTTGAGACGAGGTTTGGTCAGATACATCTCCATATCCATGTGATCTGGAGACGCGTCCATCATCTCCTCCTCTTGTTTCTGAAGACTGTCGGCTACAGTCTGGATGGCTTTGGTCCATTCCTCCCTAAAACAACACAAACAAACCAGTGCTATTGGATATAATCAGCAGTTCAGCAGCATTTACCTCATACTATCTCAAACGATTATACAACAGCTACATCTAATTAATTTCAAGCTTATTTTGTCATTTATTACTTTTAAATATTTATTTAAATGTGTATATAGTTATTTTTTCTTTTCTTTTATTATTTTATGTTCTCATTTGAAGGACATGTCAAGTTCATAGAAAATCCTGGGTTGTTTTTTTACGTGTGCATGATGTTTACAAATATATTTGTATAATGCATTACTGTAGTATTATTTATTTATTTTTTACATGTTTTGTATTTTTCTTGTTTTTAGAATTTATATATTTTTTTAAATGTTCAACAAATGTTTCCATATATACATATAATATAACTTATATATAATTTATTTAAACATATTTACATATAATTTAATTTCTATAATTTACACATATTTTTTGTTCACAGAAAATTCAAGATTTCTTAAAAAAAAAAAAAAAACTTGTAAAAAATACATGCTATTTCCAAACAATTATTTTATGTATTTAATTAAATATTTACACATTTAAATGTAATGTATTTATTTAGTTTAATTAACTAGTTTAAAGATGTTTACTATTGGTTTGTTTTTCATGTTGAATCATATCTAAAGTTAAAAGAAGAAAACACTTAAATGCATGACGTCTCAGTCATGAATATCTCAATATTGACCAAAATAAATCTCTTTATAATTTTGCCATAATTGAGAAGCCCTAAGTGAAAGTTTAATGTGCCTGCCAGGGTTTGATTTTTTACCCCTCCTATTGTCTGTTTTTATTTTAATTTTAGCATTTTTATTTAGTACTACGTTACTTAGTGGTGTATATATATATATATATATAATTTCAGATGAAGTTTACTTTATTTGAAGTAATGTAAATGCATTAGTATGGCTCGTTACCCTGGTTCTTGCACACAAGTTTCTCTGTAAACGAAGCTGAATGTCTCAGCACATATAGAGTGAATAAGAAGCAAGTATACAGGTGTGTGTGTGTGTGTCTGACCGCTCCTCGGGGCTCTCCACATGGAAGGTACGCTCGATGACAGTGGTCCACTGCAGGCAGCGTATGATGAATGTGTTGGGTTTGGGTCGCTCCGTCTTCATCAGCTGACACTCTGGACACATCCGGGGAAAACCACACCAGAGACATGGACAGCAAGAGAAATGACGGCAGCAATCATTTATCTTTATCTGAGAGCTTCTCCAGCACTACATTACACACACTCAGTAGGGAGCAGAGAACAGGTGCACTGCGCTTCTCCCAGCAAACCTTACACACACTTCAACAACTTTAATACTTATTTTAGTATATATACTCTATTATAATATATAATAATCATAAATATAATAATTTAATATTATATATACTTTATACGTTATTATTTATTTTCTATATACATACATTCATTATTTATTTATTTAGTTTTATCTATTATATATATTTTTTATTATTATTACTATATATATATTATTTGATTACTCATTTTCTATATAAATACATGCATCATTTATTTTTTATTTAATTTTGTTTTGTTGAATTCTATTCAAAGATCAAAGGAATCCAAGAATTATTAAAACAAAATAATGATTTTTTTTAAAAAGCACATACTGATTTTATATATTGTGGTCATTTTTGTCGATAATATGTTGTTTCCTCCTCACATTTGCACACAAGGGTGTTTTGCAATGTGAGAATTGAAGTTTTGGATCTGAACATTCGTCGCAAACTTGACTCTGGCAATTCTGAAATCGACGCTGGAAAAATCTCGCTTCTGCTTTCCTTTCACGGACGCGTCTGCGATCCCGAACACACAACCGTGTCCTCAAAAGTGCTCACTCGAAGAGGAAAACTTATGCTTTCAGCGTCACAAAGCACAATCGCCTCCAATATCCAGCAGCGATTCTGCCAGCGCGTTCCCGAGAACATATGTCGAGGAGTGAGCGTGGAAGAGACATGTGTCACGTAAGAGACGCCACAAACGGCCTGTCGACGAGATGGAGGACCCGGGTGAGACCACCACTGAGATCCAACGCTTCAACCCGAGCCTCCATCAGCGGCGAGATAAATAATGAGGATCAGCCACTTAATAACCACTATATTTCACAAGTGTCAGGGAGGAAGCGTTCTCTTGAACAAACATTATGGCTGTCTAATTAGTCTGTTCAATCATCTCAACAGTTTGCGCAGCGATGGCGGGGCTTCTTCGCTCAATTCTGCTGAGGTGCGACTGGCCCGATGTGTTTAATATGTTCTGCACGTCCCTGGAGGAAACACAAAACTGTTCGAGTTGATGGAGGTCAGATGAAACTGGTAGAAGAAGAATGTCCGGTCCGGTCATGCATAATCTATTAAACTAAGCATGCACCAAATACACCGCCATTGCTTTTATATTTACGACACTTTTAATCCTTGCTTCTCATTTCCGTCTATTGAAGAAAACTTTACTGCAACTTTAGATTTATATGCATATAATGCACCCCTTTAATGTGTCATTTATCAAAACAAAACGCCTAATATTTTTTAATAACTTGGAAATAAAACTACCTACCATGTTGCAAATTAACCTGAAATGTTATATTTAAATTAAGCATGCACAAAATAACCTGCGAACAGTTTTAGATTTACAACATTTTGAACGCTTAGTTCTCATTTTCATTGATTTAAGAAAATTTAATTAAATAAAAAAATTGAATAAAATAAAATGCACACAATTAATGTGTCATTTCTAAAAAAAAAATTATAATAATTTATTTATCAAATAACTTACAAATAATACTACCTACTATGTTACAAATTAACCACAATTTAGCATGCATGAAATGCCCTGCAGTCAGCAATATTTAATTATTGTTTCTTATTTCCATCTATTTAAGAAAACTGCCGCAACTTTACTTTTATATGCCTTTAATGAACTCATTTAATGTCATTCATCAAACAAAATGTCTAATATGCACTAATAAAAAATTGAACATATAATTAAAATGACCTACTATGTTGCAAATTAACCTGAAATAATATATTCAAATGAAGCATGCATGAAATACACTGAAATCAGTTTTAGATTTACAGTATATCTAATTCTTGCTTTGAATTTCTGTTCATAAAAACGAACCTTTAAAAAAATGCGGTTTTGAAAATTATTTCTGCCATGGAATAAAAGGGTTATTAATCATTTTAAAGTTGCACTTTTTTGATTTTTGGAAACTAGCTTGTCAGAGTTCTCACAATTCTTGCTTTTTTATTGTCATTCTGACTGTAAAAGCCTAGAATTGCCGGCTAAAACAATTTAGTTAATTCCATTTCAAGACTTTCATTTCTCTTTTTGTTTATTTTACACAAAATATCGTAAAAAATGTATTTATTTAAGAACTTGCACACCTTTTCTGAAGCAAACATACACCACAGATCATAAAAACATATAATAGCCCTGAAAATGTTCATTATCATGCCGTTTACAGAAGTACTGCACTAGTTCTTGACTCTCTCACACACACACACACACAGGTCTGTGAGAGACTCACGTGCCACGGAGAAGTTGTTTAGGGGCGTCTCCAGCTGATCCACGTCCTGCGGTCGCTCCTTGTAACCGATAAACGTACCGTCACTCTTCAGCAAGAAATACCGCGGCCTCCACGTCTTTATGTACTCTCCTGTGAGACGGAGACACCAACATCAATAAATACACTAAATACAGAAAACTCCATCCTTTCATTTCATATTAACAGAGTAAAAGCAAAAAAAAAGCAGCCTTCTTCATCGTTTAATGCCTAGTTTCTAATATTTAGCTCAAATTTATGTTTTTTGTCATAGATTTGCATTTTACCACAAATTATGATTGTTGTACTTATGACTTTTCATAACTTAATTGTCTTTCTCATGACATAACCTCATAAATTTTACTTTAATCTCATAATTATGACGTTTTAATCTAAAAATGTACTTAGGGTAGGGTCTTTGTAGGTAGGGGACTTTTTATCTCAAAGTTATGACTTTGTCATACTAATTACTTTCTATCTAATTATAATAACTTTTTATCTTATAATTATGACCCTTTATCTCAATTATGACTTAACATGTAAATTATGGATTCTCATATTTTTGATTCATAATTATGACTTTGTTTGAGATTAGTATGTCATCATTTCTACTTTATCTAAAAAAAAATGACCTCTGATGTCACAATTTTTACATTTTACCTCATAATTATCACTGTTATCCTTTATTATTATCATTATCAAAGTTATTACTTTGTATCATAAGTTTTTTTCTCAAAATTATGAATTAGTGTGTCATACTAAATACATTTCATCTCACAATAATAACATTTTATCTCTTAATTAAGACTGAGTATGTCATAATTCAAAATTCAGCTTTGATGTCATGATTATCTCACATTTATCAATTTATATCTCAAAAATATGACTTTGTTTTTCACAAAATTATGGAATAGCGCATCATCATAATGACTTTCTATCTCATAATTATGACCCATTATCTCAATTATGACGTAACATGACAATTATGCCAATTTTGACTCATTATGACTTTATTTGAGACTTAGTACGTCAATTTCTACTTTATCTCAAAAATCTACCTTTGATGTCACAATTTTGACCTTTTATCTCATAATTATCACTTTTTCAACTTTGTGTCATAACAACGACTTTTCTCTCAAAATTACGGAATAGTGTGTCATCATAAAGACTTTTTATCTCATAATTATGACTAAGTATGTTTTAATTTCAGCTTTTTTCTCATAATTGTTTTTTATGTCATAAGTTTGACTAAATGGTCCACGAAAGGCTGAGGTATCACATATGCAAACTTCATTATATATTCATATTTTCAATAAACTGTTTCGAACGACTTTCTGACTTCTATGACTATTTCACATGACAAGCTCGGGGTTAAAGATCTGTACTGAACGGAGAGCTAAACCTTTAGGAAATGACTTTAACTGAGTAATGAAAGAATGACTCAAGCGCACGACACATCTAAATTTAGCCGTAAAATAACCTTGTTTGAGCTCCGAACAACAGCATGACAACAGCAAAACACCTCGGTATCCGAAAGAGAGAGCGAGCGAAAGCTGCTGCTGTGTTCTGCAAAAGCGAAATCAATTTGTGCTGAGGACGGTGCAGAAATCACTGCACCAGATGTTGCGGAATTGGAAATGAAAAAACAGAGAGAGCTTCTGCAGCACGTCAGAAACACAGAGACAGTTTGAATAGTTATCCAGGAAAAGTGTAATTTATTTTTAATTACGGGAGTTGAATATTAACCCCATGCAGGGTCTGAGCAAGCTGTCCTTAATTGGCCCATTTCCTCTGTCACTAAAGTGTGGATGTGTCACGGCAAACGTCTGTCTTGCTGATTTCTAGCGGCTTTCGGCTCATTTCAGCTGTGACAGACCAGAGGAGCAGCGACTGGCCCGTAACAGAGCAACCACACATGCATTTGTCATCTAAACTCATAACCCTGCTGCCAAACACTAACTTCAGATCGCTTTCAGCTTTCCCAGGAGAACGCCTGCTTTTCATACAGGACCGCTCACATGATGATGAGCAAGTTAAGATGTTCAGTGTTGTTGGACAACGCTAGTGAATAGAAAACTTTTTAATGAAATATGTTTTGGACTTCATGAACAGCAGCTAGAACGAACACTAATGATTTACGCAAAGTCACCTTGCATAAAGCTTAAATAAAATGTCAGATTAATATATTTTTTTAATTAAAAAAAAAGGCAAAATACAGTACTTACTAAAACTGTTAAAATCATAAGAATGTAAAATTGCAGCAAGAAAAGCTAACTGAAAGTTAAATCATAAAAAATGTTAATAAATATTTTACATAAAAATAGAAATCATAAGAATGTAAAATTTAAATTAAAAAAAACTCTTAAAATTCGAATAAATATTTTTAAAAGCAATCAAAGAAAACCAATACTAAAAATTTTTATAAAAAAGTAGAAATGCAATTTTATAATTAATATTTTAAAATAAAAAGTCAAAATACAACACAAATTAAAAAAATTAAATAAATAAAATCATAAGAAGGTACAAATTCAAATAAATAATTTAAAAAACAACTTTTCCTAAAATTGTAAGAATGCAAAGATCCAAATAAAAGCAATTAAAATTAAGAAAATTTTTATAAATATAATAAATAAATAAAATTATACTTTTATATAATAAAAGTATAATAAATATTTTTCGATTAAAAACTGACAAAACACAAACATTTTTACAATTATTTCAATCATAAAAAATGTGAAATTGAAATAAATAATTCCTGAATTAATCCAAGTTAAAAGCATTTAAATCACAAAATGTTAAATTATAGTTATATCATATCATATATAAATTATATTTATATCATGCTTCATTTATATCATATTTATAATAAAAGCAGTGTCTTAATAAATGTTCTCAAAACATGTGAACACGCAAATGTGTTGTTAAATTACTTAAAGGGGTCATCCGGTGCCACATGCACTTTTACGAGCTGTTTGGACTGAAATATGTGTTGGGAGTGTGAGTACACAACCACCCTACAATGATAAACATCCACCAGTAGTTTTCTTTTAATTTAATAAAAATAAGTTGCCCCTTCTGAAATCAAGCCATTCTCAAATTAATGTAGGTGTGGCGTCACACTGACAGAGGCCACTCCCACTATATATGATTGACAGCAGTGTGTCACACAGACTGAACTGGTGTCTTACCTCAGACCCG
>JAUCMU010000099.1:291905-312863 GCA_032275025.1 Enteromius treurensis
TTACATGCTATGAATTCCTTATACATAGCTATGCAGTGTGCTGCATGTGATGCAACACTTATTATAACCAGAGACTTAATATAATAAAGAGACTTGAGACTTGACTTGGAATCTAGCTCAGAGACTTGTGAGCATCTCTGAACTATACTAATAATCTTTTTATTTTAAATGTGTGTTCTATAGTAATGTAAAACATTAGACATAAAATTACACATTTATATATTATTGTATTTATAATATTGTAATATAATAGTTAAAATTTTATAAAATACACATTTTAGTGGTATTAACGTTTTCATTTGCAGTTAAGTATAATTGTATACATATATATTACGTTTACATTTAGCAGACACTTTTATCCAAAGTGACTTACAAAGAGGAAAACAGAAGAGAGAGATATATATATATATATAAATATACAGGTTATACGGGCTAGATTATTCTCATATTAGAATGTAAATATATTACAAAAATGGTAACATTAATTTATTACTAAAGTTGTGTTGATGTTTTGTAGGCTACCAAAAGAAACACCATGGAATGATCACAACTGAAAGTTTATTATGTCACCAACACTGTATGCGTTTATATTCGTTATTAAGAGTTGTAAAGACTGTCAAAATAAATTCGATGCATAAACAAAAATGTTTAATGCCTCTGTAAGTTGGAGTGTATCCTCAGAGTCAAATGAATAGCTGTAATCGTTTAATTAAACAACACAGAAACTGTTGTGCCTAAATTAGCATTATATTCATTTTCACAACACCGGATCTGGTGCCGCTAGAGGGCGGAGGTGATGTCACGTGACCCAGCGCGCGGCGCAGGAAAGGGCGGAGCTTGACAGCAGCTGAGCGACGTGTTCTAAGCACACAGCTAGCAGCTCATTCATCGCTCGAGACATGGTGTTACTAGAAAACGACGCGGTAAGATACCATCACACCTCATACTCACTGTTTATGAGTCGATAATATGCGCGTGCTGTACGACAGATCCTGAGATAGCGTGTTTAATCGAGCGGCGTCGAGTTCAAAAGTGTTAGCAAGCTAAACTCCACACTGATTCCTGACTAACAAACCTGTGTTTCTTAGCTCAGATCAAACCCGTCATGTTTTTATTACTTCTTTCTAAGAGGACAGATCTCAATAGTTCGCTTGCTTTATGATCACACGAAAGTGTGAACGTTTAAAAATGACTTTAAAATAATGAGTAATTAATAAAGCTGGTGTACAGCTGCAGAGAAGCTCGACATGCGCTATACAGTCAAATACTAATGCACTAATTGTTAGTTTAGAGCCGCAGATCACAGTTACTCTGCCATTTATTAATATGAGAATGTGCATAATGTGAGGTATGTTAGTATCATCATCATTAAGATGCATGTTGCAGATGCACAGAAGTGTTTGGTGTCAGTATTGATTAATGTGATGGCTCTCTCTCCCTGTTTTGGCATGACAGTTGTTACAATGTATTGTCAAAGCATAGTGTTACATTGAACCTAGAACAGATGTGGATTAAAAAAATATAATAATAAAAAGAAAATGTAACAAATGAATTGCGTGGTTTGTGTGCATCACTGATGTGTTGAGCTCTGTTTGGGACAGGCTTCAGTGTGTCTTGATGCTAGTAAGATCCAGTCTTGTATTTTTAACCCAATACATGTTGAAGTATAAATCTCTGTGTCTGTAGTTTCTGACTGAACTCACTCGGCTGTTCCAGAAGTGCAGGACCACCGGCAGCGTCGTCGTCACTCTAAAGAAATGTACGTTCATCTGAGTAATTAGATCTTATTCTGTGTGCAATCAATTTTTCTCACTGTGTTTGAATGCATCAGAGTGCTGTTTTAGTGCAAATTTAGATTTTATAGTAATATTTAAAAATAATAATAATAGTTTAAATTAATTCCAGTATAGTAAAATAAAATATTTTAAATATACGTTTTCTTTTTTTTTACATTTAATTTAATATTGTTTTCAGCATTTTGGATTTTTAATTTTAAAATTTTAATTTTTGTTATTTTTGAAAAAAAAAAAATTTAAGCAGTATTTTAATAATTCATGTTGTAATCTGGCTGTTTAGGTTTAATTTCCTTTTAGTTTAATTTCTTAATTTACCCATTGGTCATTGAACATATATTTAATTCAAGATTTTCATATAATATTTTTATTTATTTCCATGAACAACGTTGTTCATAGTTTTATTGCATTGACATGTTGAGCTCGTCGCTGTTGACACATTATAAAAGGATGATTTCATCTGCAGATGACGGCAGAACAAAGCCGGTCCCCAGAAAAGGCCATTCAGAGACCTTTGAACCGGTTGACAACAAATGTCTCATCAGAGCGTCAGAAGGCAAGACCAAAATCAGCACGGTGGTGAGAAAACACTGTTCAGTCACACGTGTGTGTGTGTGTGTGTGTGTGATCTGAGGACTGATTGACTCATGGTCAGATTACTGTTACTGATACTATTACATACTGTTACGCTGAAGTGTGTAATAATTTCAGTTTCTACTTCAGAAATTTCCAAACCGGGTGAATTTAAAAATAAATGTAATATGTACATAATGAAAAAAATAATAGATCTATTTTATTGTTATTTTTTATTACAATTTTCATTAATTATTTCTGGACCACTTTATTTATTTATTTTTATTTTTATAATATAATTTGTTCTTATTCTTCCCCCCACATGTATTTATTTCTATATTTAAATATTAATTCAATTATTCGTTTATTTTTGTATTTTATTTTATGTTCTTATTCATATTTTTCTCTCCCATATATTTATTTTCACATTTTTATTCTTTTCCCACCCTAGATTTTTATTTTTCAACAGTTGATGTATTTTCTTATAATACCATTTGGTTCAGTTCTTTGTATTTTTGCCATTTATTTATACAGTGCTTTGCCTCTCCCTTCGTCATTTATTTATTCTGTAGTTATTTTTAGCTGTTTTGTATGCTTTTTATAAAGTAAGATGTATGTTGTTTAACAGCAGTTTTAATGTCTTTCAGGTCAGCACCAAAGAAGTAATAAAATTTCAAATGGTGAGTTGTCACGCAGCTTTATTTATAAAATTTTGTATATTAAAAAAGATTGCTGAATATTGAATTGTTTATATTATCATACCATATGGTCAAAAGTGCTTGATATGAAACGAGCGTGTTTGTTTGGCAGGCATATTCGAACTTGTTGCGAGCGCACATGGACGGCTTGAAGAAGAAAGACAAAAAGAATAAAAGCAAGAAAACTAAAGCCACATAGTGACGGACAGTCAAGGAGAGCTGTGTACGTCTGTTCGACACTCACCAGTGCCACTCCACCTTCCCATCATCCCCTGCGGCGGGTGGCTCTGGAGACACGCCTGGAAACCTGCCGACCTTCCACTTCTGCTCATCCTCAAGCGCAGAGCTACGTTTACTACTAAATCCTGGGTTTAATGAGCGTTTGGGTGAAGATGCGCTGTGTTTGGTCTGGAATCATCAGTTTATATTTCAAGCCATATTTTTTTTAAAGTGAACAATTGTGGTCAGTAACCTTCTCCTCCTGTTGTTGTAATATTATTCAGTTCTCCACTGTTGGTTTTTATTTTTCTCATTGTGAGGTTGGATTTTTTTTTTTTTTTGGAAATGTACCCCTTGATTGTTGAAAGAGTTTGAGGTCTGACAGTGGAGTTTTTATAAAGCGTTTCTTATTTGACCTTAACAAAACCACCCTTGTAGATTTGCAAATAAAAGATCACATTTATTGATTTGAGTGGCTTGATCATCAGAAAATCCCAAAGATGTTTGGACTGAGAATAAGCATCTTGTACAGATAGAGACATGAAGCTTGTGTACTGTAAAAAAAACAAACAAGCGCTGAAATAAATACAGTATGTACACATCAGCTGTGTGAAGTTAAATAGCCGTGTTTCTCTTGTCCGGTCGCTCTTTGCTGGACGTCAGCGTGTGGCTGCGTTTGCTCCGCTCTTCTTCCAGATAGCCGTCCTTCATGATGCCTGTCAGATACTGGAACAGCGTCTTAAGAGGAACAAAACCACTTATTGGAGTCATATAAACCACATACATCCAGAAAATGTGTGCTTATTTAATAGCTTCCATTTTAAAAATGACCTGTTTTATCCTGTTGTTGTGTGAGGAAAAATTTCATGACCTTCCAGTTCTTCAAAATAACATGTATATACTAAAACCAGACCCAGACAAAACCACGATATTTAAACATTTAAAACCTCAAAAAAATATAATACTAAAGACTACGAGTTTTTGTTCGGTGTACTATTTATATGCACATTTATAAGATCGGGTAGGAGGAAAATGTAAGTATTTAGGATTAAAAACATTAGGCTTCTGCAAAATTACTTTGAATGAACAAAAAATGAAAAGAAAAAAAAAAACCCAATAAATTAAAGACTGAATGCTATTTATTGTATTGATATTGACAGCATAACTTAAAGGTGCAATCTTGCAAAACACTAGGGGTACAGGATACGCACCAAAGCAAACGCAAACTTCGGCCAACCAATCGGCAAGAAGAGGCGGGGTTTAACACGTGCAAACATACTTGGCTAACCAATCGGCAAGAAGAGGCGGGGTTTAACACGCGCAAACAAACTTGGCCAACCAATCGGCAAGAAGAGGCGGGGTTTAACGCGCAAACAAACTTCGGCCAACCAGTTAGCAAGAGGTGGGGTTTAAAGCGCATTAAACACGACCTCTTCTTGCCGATTCTTTAGCCGAAGTTTGTTTTTGTTGTGGTGCCCAAAGTGTTTCTTTTGGTATTGCAGCCTCTGTGTTGTCTTTCGAGATCGGGTTTTTTCCCAATGTATTCAGAGGGCAAACAGCAAGACGATCAAGGGGTGATCCATAAGGTTTGAGATAAAAATTAAATCGAGCTAAAATCCTGCAACATGGCATAGAGCACCTTCGAACTGTTTGGACTGAGATGTGTGTTGGGTGTGTACACAACCACCCTACAATGATATTTGTGATTTTGTTGTTGAATGTATTAATGAACATAGCAGTAGTCAATTACCCCTACATCTGAGCGGAGGATTAACGTTAAGTTTGGTTCTGAAGGGAAACCCGCCCTTGATCAACCGAAAAGCCTTTACTTTCACGGGAATCATTCATGATCCAGCCTCACCTACAGAAGCAGTGAGTATAATGTCTTTTAATGAATCTTAGCAAATGGCCTTTCCTAATAATGTGTTAATTAGCAAGTTTCACTATGAATACGACTAAATAAAGATCCTCCGACAGTGCCTCGGAAAAGAGGGGCGGGGTCAGCGGAGCTCATGAATATTTAAAGGGGAAGTACACAGAACAGAGTGATTTCTAAAGAGCTGTTTTTGACAGGGGAAAATGGGCGTTTTTACACTATCTTTGAGAAATTTTAAAATAAACTATATTACAAACTTTTCATTAAGACCCTAAAGAATCATATTAGTTTGTGGAAAATGCACTTTGTATGACTCCTTTAATAATTAAATCAAAATCTTGAAGCGAGTATTTTAGCGTTTGGCTGATAAATATGTTTGGGCATCACTGGTGCAGTCTGACAATGAATAACTATCTACCAAACCATGAAATGCATCTTATAGCTGGTGTGTGTGTGTCTCTGTAAGTTTGCTGAAAGTAGAGCAGCGCTCCTGAGCGTCTCTCTCTCTGTGGATGCGAAGCTACAGCGCTTCAATAAAGCTAAAGCATTACAAATGAGTCCACCTGATTCACAACAACTGGGGAGGAGCAGAGCAAACAGCACAACATCTGTCCTTCAGCCCCGTGTACTTAAGACTCTCATCCACAGCAGATGCACAATATGTTATTACGCCTGCTGCCATTTTTCATCATGGCACGACGGGACGCGGCTCGCTCAAACTCCTTCTGCAGGCTAAGAGCTTTTGGCCGTCAGAAACACACTAACTTTAGGAAGTGCAGCATGTACATTAGAACAAATGGCTGCTTGTGTTCCTCGTTTATAAACGGCTTTGCATCTGCTGAATGACAAAGTTATATAATGACAAAATAAATGCGATCAAAAGAAAATTTATAATGTTTCATATGTTATATAATATGTGTGTGTGTGTGTGTGTGTGTGTTATAATTATTTTTTGTAACATCAGTCACAGTACAAAAGTTACTTTGATTTATTGAAATAGGAATGGTATGCAGGAAATAAATTATTTTAAAAATAACATCACAATAAAACACTTAATTAAATTAATAATTCATAAAAAAACAAGCCAATTTAAATACACATACAAAAAAATAAAATAAATAAATAAAATATGAAATTATAATATTTTTAATTTAGCTTTACATCATTAAAATAATAAATATAATTAAATATAAATTAAATTAAATAAAAATAACAAATAATATAGTATAAAATATTATATATATATATATATATATATATCTTTAAAATGATATTTCAAAGTATTATTTTTATTATGTAAAATTTCACAATATTATAGTGTTTATTTTTGGTCAAATAAATGCAGCCTTTGTGAGGAAAACAGCTTTTAAACGTTAAAAATCTTACAAGCCTCAAACCTTTAAGTGCTAGTATATAAATATCATCACAAATATGATTAAGGCAAGGTATTCTTGTATCTTGTGTTTTAAGATAGAGATCAGAGGTACGTGAGAAGCCCAGAAGTGCTCTGTCTGTCTGTCTCAGGACAGTATGTTCAGCGTAAAACAGCACACACACGTCAGGACCTTTCACACAGAAACACTAAACTACTGCTGTGTGTGTGAGAGACGCTGCATCGGCCGCAGCACATCTCAGACAGACAGCACAGTCCTGACGGGCACCGACAGATGTGTGTGTGTGTGTGTGTGTATGACCGCATCCATAAACAAACACTGAACACAGAAGTCTGGTCTGTCACAAGTTCCTGTTTCTCAAACAAGTTCAGCTCAATAATAATCTGATCTAAACATTCAGCAGCGCTCAGACAATACACTCCAGGTCTAAAAACCTAGAGTTCACACACACACGTGTCATGTGAGCGGTCTGACCGTCTCATCAGCTCTGTTGTTTTCTCTGTAAACTCTCAGCTCTTCCTCTTTCTCACACTCAGCACTTCTACTTTTCTTACACGTGCCGCTTGTTTTGCTCAGATCAGTGACGCAGATACAACACACAGCTTCTCACACACTACCTGATGTTACTGCAGAGTGTGTGAGGAAATCAGTATGATCAACATTTTGCCATCTACAAAGATTCAAAATACAACAAATTTCATAAATCAAGAACATTTTACTAGTTGTCCGCTGTAAGAACACGTATCGATCTGGAACTTTAACGGAACTATTATCAGTACTTTTTGTTGTGCTTTTATATAATTATTAATAATAATAATAATAATAATAATAAACAAATTGAGAACAGAATGAACAACACTTTTTTTATGTAAAATAATAATCTGTAGCCTAACAAACACTAATGTTTGAGCAAACATTACACAAACAAAACAAATGATTTTAAAACAAATAAATTTAGTTTAATATTGGGGTGGGCATAGATTCATTTTTTTAATCTAGATTGTTATTGGAATAGATGCACATTACAAATCAACATAATATGAATGAAACAAACCTTTATTTTCCAGGAAGAGTAGGTGTATTCAGCAGTATTGAAAGCTGAAACACTATATACTTCTACACTACTTCTCTCTCAGCTCGTTTTTATCTGAACGACTTTCTTCTTTCTGTTGAACATTGTATTACATTCAATGGACCAGGACCAGCTACTGTTTAGTTACTCAAAATATCTTATGCTGTGTTTAGCACAAGAAAGAAATGAATACAGGTTTGGTACAACATGTAAGTGAATAAATAATGACACGATTATCATTTTTGAGTGAACTATCCCTTTAAGAGCTGCAGCATCTGATATACTCTTGATTGTTTTGTTTCACTTTAGACACAAGCAACTGTGTGTGTCTAAAATGTGTATTTTTGACAGTATTACCACAATCGTTCAGTTATTAGGCGCTATTTGACAGGCGTTTAGTGCACACAGATGAAATGTTTAATCAGCGAGACTTTAAAGCGAATAATGTTCTTCTGTGAGTGTGAATCAGTGCAGTGTCGGGTGAGTGTAATTCTAGCACTGAGTTAACACTGATGTGAGTGTGTGTCGCGTTGTACAGCAGATTGAGACGGAGATGATAAAATAGCACGATACTACGATATTCCTTAAAAAGCAGATCATAGAGAAATTTCTTATCGTCCACGAACAAAAATGGTCATATCGCCCACCCCTACTCCCAACTTTGTGAATAGATTAACGGCGATATGCTTTTTTTCGCGCGATAAGAGTCTCACGTTAACGCCAATAACGGCCCACCACTAAAATATATATATATATATATAGTGGGTTGCGGCTTGATGATCATGGCACACTGTGGGTCCTAAGGCTAAAACCAATGCTTTAGATCGTTCGGTTCTCTCCGCCATCGTCGCTCTATTCAGCGCGAGCTGTGGTGTTGTGCGTGCGCAAGCTCTGTTCTTGAACCTCTGTGCGGAACAGAAGGACCATTTTTTTTCTGCAGTACCGATAGCAGAACCGTTAACGTCAGAGCTTATCGATACTTCTAAGCTCTGTCCTCAATCACACAAATAAACTGTACACTATTATTATATATATATAACAGTATAAGCACTCTTAAAAGGTACTTCACAATGTCATAGAAGAAACTTGTTTGTCTAAATGGTTCCTTAAAGAACCTTTAACATCTGAAGAACCTTTCTGTTTCACAAAAGCTTCTTTAAGGTTCTTCAGATTATAAAAGTAAATGCTTCTTTGTGGAACCAGAAATGCTTCTTCTATGGCATCACCTTTATTTTTAAGAGTGCAGTGTCAAAATATCAACCATGATGTCTGAATAATTTGTGCTTGTGGACACTTCCGGAGACTTCAGCGGCTGTGAGCGGAGGAAGCAGAGGAGGAGAGTTCAGGATTTAGGGAATTAAGTCTCTGGACACCGGGAATCGGGGGGAGAGGCTCTTTTGTTGGTTTTTCCTGGGCCTCCCTCGGAGCGGGATCCTGCAGCTGTGGGCCGAGCCGTCCCCTGCATATCAATGAGCCAGCGCTCCAGCGGAGGGGCCCGTCCCCAGGGGCCCGCATTAACCAGGAGCCAGGCACACACAGACATGTGATTCATGTTCAAAATGCAAAGGCATCGCTTTCTCTGTTATATAATATAATCTTATACTCTTGTAGCGTATCTGGTGTAAAGTAGTCTATCAAAATCATAAATAAATAAAAATACAACGTTGCTTAATATAAAGTGCTTATAAAACAAACAAACAAAAGTATACACACCACTAGCTAAGTGTTCAACAAAAACAACTTATATATATATATATATATATATATATGAAGCAGACGAAGCTAAGCGAATGCCCTTCACACATAGTTTATGTTCATCAAGTATTTTCACTTCAAATGTGCCAAACGCCAGCCTCAAGCCACTGAGAAGAACCAGCACTTACAGGCTTTTGTATCTGAACTCTTGACATATAAACTGTGTTTTGTTGAACATGCAGCTTGTGGCTTTTTGTAAAATAAAATAAAATATCGCATCTGCGGTCAGCCAGTGCTAAAATGCAGAAAGAAGACCTAATATATGCAAATAAATAAAATTAAATGAAAGGACTAAATTTGTTTTGTTGAATGCTTAGCTAGTGGTTTCATTTATTACATTTTCATTAATTAAATTCACAAATTTATCATATATATATATAACATTTTTATTCTTTTTTTTATACACATTTTACCACACACACACACATCTATAATTTATTTTAATATATATACACACATAAATATCATAAAATATTTCATAAATATACTGTGTGCATAACTAGTGAAGAGCTTAATATTTTTATTCATTTTATTTGTTTTTTATCTTTTTTTTTGCTTGTTTTTTTATGTTTTTAATATATTTTACTACTACTATATATTTATATATATATATTTATATATATATTCACACAATTTACTTTATATTTATTTGTAGTTATGTGGGCTTAATGTATTTTATTGAAAGCTGAAATTAAATATAATGTAATAAAAATCACTAAATTTTGCAAGAGAAAAAAAAACTTCCTTAACCGAGAAGTATTGTTCACTACTTTCCTGAGCATGTACATTAAATAATTTGGTATTAACTGTGTTTTTATACGATTAGAGAACACATTCGCCCTCATATAGGTAATAGACGCCTCTGCAAATCAATCTCAAATTCCCCCTTCCCCGAAACAAAGTCTGCTGGTGAGTTTGGTCCCAGGATCCTGGCACCGCCGAGCAGCAGCTTAAACTCTTCCTCCGCTTCTCCATCTTCTCCTGCCTTTCTCCTTTTCTTCCCGTCTTTTGTTGGTGGCGTTTTTCATTGCAGCTGGATCAGAGGGAGCATTTGGCAGACACCACTGTTGCCGCTGGGGCGGGTTTCTCCACCGTACGAGAAAAAAAGAGGGCGAGCGGAGGCGGGGGGAGCGGAGGGCTCGGACGCTCTTTCTCACGCTCGTAAGAAAGGCTTCACTTCTTCTCGCCGGCCACAGGCACCTGCTGATTACCATAGAGACACTGTGGGAAGTTTTTCCCCTCCGCTGCTTTTTGTGTTCTAGATCCCCCCCCCCCCACACTTTCGTTCCGGTAAACAAGCGCTCCATGGATTAGTTTACTGGGATCGCGCAAGGAAAACAAACAAACAGGAACCAAAAATTCCAGCGATCCGTACAGATGCTCGTCACAGAATGCACTTATTGTTGAGAGAGAGAGACCTGCGCTGGGAAAATTTTGACTTTGACGGCTCAGAAGAAAACAACCTGCATATTAAATTCACAAGTGTTCAACTCTCACTATACAAAACCAAAGGTGAAAGATCTACTAGGAAACAAAATTTTGTGCTTGAAGTTTTTCGCGTTAAGAAACGAGAAAACTACAAAACTACTCAAAGTCAAAGATCGGATATATATAAAATATAGGAAATATTTAAATTTGGCTTAATTTTTAATTTATAATATTGTTAATTAGTTCATTGATTAAGATTAAAAATGAAGAAATTATGATTTTTACATAAATGAAAAAAAATAACAAAAATAAGATTTATTATGGAACAATATTTTATGGAAGATTTTCATATAAAGTGACAAAAAAAATGCATATAAAGTGAAAAAGACAAAGAAGTCAAAGATTATGAAACAATATTTTATAAAAGTTACAAAAAAGTCAAAAAAGGTTAATGATCTATAAAAAAAATTATTATTTTACTGAGGATTTTCATATAAAGGGATATAAAAAGGTCAAACTTCTAAATATTTTACAACAAAACCGACAAAAAATGTTTTCATTAGGTTTTATTAGGAAATTAAATATTTCTTACGAAATTAAGAAACTACGATTTTCACAAAATTGAAAAATAAAAGTTATTATGAAACAATATTATACTAAGGATTTTCATATAAAATGACAAATAGCCAAAAAGGTAAAAAATCTATAAAGAAATTTATTATTTTACTGAAGATTATCACATAAATTGAAAAAAAGTCAAAGATCTAAATATATTTTAGTAAATATTTTCATATAAATTGGCAACAAAGTACAAAATTTAAAGAAACAAAAAATATTTTACTGAAGAATTTGACAAAGCGAAAAAAAAAAAAAACTAAGTCAAAGATTATGAAACAATATTTTAGATTTACTGAAGATTTGCATATAACCTCACAAAAATAAGTCAAAAATCTAAATATCTTAGTGAAGATTTTGTAAAAAGTGCAATAGTCGCAAATAAAATGACAAAATAGTCAAATATCTATTCAGAAATAAAATATTTTACTGAATATTTTTTATATATATGACCAAAAAAGAAATCAAAATATTTTACTGAAGTGAAAAAAATTGTGACAAAAGTGCACAAAAATAAAAGAAAAATAAAACAAAAGTTTAAGAAGTCACAAAACTGCCAGAAGGTCTATTATTGATGCGCGAAAGAAGTGAAAGAAGCAAGTCTGCTGTCAAACTAAACTGTGATTATCTATTAAATAATCAGCCACTATAAAAAAGTGAAATGGTGCAGATGCTGAACAATGCAGCTTTTAAAGGTTATTTTGGGCAAATAAAATCAAGAGTTGTAACAGCATAGCAATACTAAAAATCCTGCAAGCCCAGACTTTTGACTAACATCTGGAGCCTTCTGTGTACAACTTTGCATAGATTTCATCCTAAAAGTCTGTGTGTGCACAAAAGGCAGATTTTCCATAAGCACAAAGGTTCTCTGATTTGTAAAACTGTATGTATGCAGGAACCTGCCCCAAACTGCCTTTAGGACAAGATATGCATATATGCCTCCACACATCTTCGCAAAATCACCATATATGGAGCTCATTTGGCTATGCATAGCCTCATCTGCATATCATTTCCATAAGCATATTCCCATCCATGTGATACTGTGTTTAACAGCAGCCTATGAGACAGTGTGAAAATAAAGATACAGACTGAATTACTCTGTTTACTTTATTCTTCACTCACAACAGAAAACAAATGTGTTTGCACAAACTAAATCTAGTTTTATAGTTATAGATGCTATAACCTCTTTAACTAGTGACTAGTTTTTCTAGTCTTATAAAAAGCTCCACAAGACTGATATAAACTCATCTCACTGACTCCTGGAAATGACATGAAGCCAGTCATATATATCTATGCATTTAGCACATCCAGAGTGACTTATAAAAGAGGAACAAAAGCAATTTAACAAAGAACCAGCAATATTTGTGATATAAAACGCCAGGGTTATTAGACAACATATATATATATGTAGGTAGACCTGTAGTTCTGTTAAAAAAACAACAACAACAACAACAAAAAAACAACAAATGTATGGTATTTTAAATATAAGGGTCTAAAAATTTAAAATTATAAAATTTAAAGATTCTTAAAATGTTAGGTTCTAAAAATGACAAAAAAAAAGGAATTTAAAATCTAAGGATCTAAATATTGTAAGCTTAAAACCTAAACTTCTAAAACGTATCGTTCTAAAAATGGTTCTAAAAATACAAGGTTCTAAAATATAAACTTCAAAAAAATCTAAGGTTGAAAATGTCATGTTTTAAAATCTAAGGATTGAAATATGTAAGCTTTGAAAAATCTAAAGTTCTCATAACCAAATGCTCATATATGGTTCTTAACATTAAAAAATCTAAGGTTCGAAAAATCTAAAGTTCTAACATTTAAGGTTCAAAGTCTGAGGTTCTAAAAATGTCAGACATAAAAAAAAAGGAATTTAAAATCTAAGGATCTAAATAGTGTAAGCTTAAAACCTAAACTTCTAAAACGTATGGTTCTAAAAATTCTAAGCTTCTTAAAAGTCCAAGGTTCTAAAATATAAAGTTCTAAAAATCAAAGCCTCTAAATATAAGGTCCTAAAAATATAAGCTTTTAAAAATCTAAAGTTATAAAAACCTTTAGTTATAAAATCAAAAGCTCATAGACTAATGTTCAAAAAAGCCATGCTTCCAAAAATCTAGTTTCAGTATTGCATCGCCACTGTCTTGTGACGTGTCACGAATCACTTGAATGAAACAACCTTTGTGTGATTGTGTAGAAACCTTTTTTCACTCGTATAACTTATACTCATCTAAACACAAACCCTCTCATCCGCTTGACAAACACATTCTGGAGCAGCTCTAAAGATCTCGGCTCATGATGGATACCGGAGCCGGGTGAGAACCCAGCGATCAGAAACACGCCAGCAGACGCATGGAGGAAGAGGAGAAGCACAGACGAAGACGAAGGCAGAGCGAACAGCAGAAAAATGGGCCGGACGGGAAGCACAATTGCTGAGCAGGAGGTTTGGGCACAGAAAAGTAAGCACACAGCGGGAGCGCTGCTGCGGCAGATACGCAGACAGAAGCAGAGCCCTGCACACTGCCTTCTGACAGCTGCGCTCTGGCAATTTACATCTCTCCAGCACATTTAGCAGGAGCCTGTCTGCCATCACCCGCAGCACAGGGACCTGCTGGCCTCCAGACTCCTCCCGGGGAGCCCTGTTCCACCGCTGCCCTTCAGCCCCAGCACCGGCCCGCCTCAGCTGTCACGTTTGGACAGTGATGAATAGAGTCAGAGGAGAGGAGATGCTGGAGATATGGGAAACATCATCGGGCGAGCTACTTCATGAGCACGTCTTGCAGTAACGTATGGAATCCCGTTTCCGCCACTGAATAAAAAAAAGGCTGACTTTTTTTCTCAGACTTGTGAGACATAAAATTGCAATTGTGAAAAAAAAGTCAGATTTGCGAGACATAAAGTAAAGTCGCAATTGAAAAAAAAGTCAGAATTGCGACAAATAAAGTTAGAATTACAAGAAATAAAGTCAGAATTGCAAGACATAAAGTCAGAATTGCGACAAATAAAGTTAGAATTACAAGAAAAAAAGTCAGAATTGTGAGAAAGTCAGAATTGCGGGAAATAAAGTCAGAATTGCTAGACATAAAGTCAGAATTGCGAGACATAAAGTCAGAATTGCGACATATAAAGTTAGAATTACAAGAAATAAAGTCAGAATTGCAGGAAATTAAGTCAGAATTGGTAGACATAAAGTCAGAATTGCATGAAATAAAGTCAGAATTGTGAGACATAAAGTCAGAATTGCATGAAATAAAGTCAGAATTGTGAGACATAAAGTCAGAATTGCAGGAAATAAAGTCAGAATTGCGGGAAATATAGTCAGAATTGCGGGAAATATAGTCAGAATTGCGAGACATAAAGTCAGAATTGCGAGACATAAAAGTCAGAATAGCATGAAATAAAGTCAGAATTGTGAGACATAAAGTCAGAATTGCGAGACATAAAAGTCAGAATTGCATGAAATAAAGTCAGAATTGTGAGACATAAAGTCAGAATTGCGAGACATAAAGTCAGAATTGCGAGATATAAAGTCAGAATTGCAGGAAATAAAGTCAGAATTGCGAGACAAAGTCAGAATTGCAGGAAATAAAGTCAGAATTGCAGGAAATAAAGTCAGAATTGCAGGAAATAAAGTCAGAATTGCGAGACATAAAGTCAGAATTGGTAGACATAAAGTCAGAATTGGTAGACATAAAGTCAGAATTGCAGGAAATAAAGTCAGAATTGCAGGAAATAAAGTCAGAATTGCAGGAAATAAAGTCAGAATTGTGAGACATAAAGTCAGAATTGCGAGACATAAAGTCAGAATTGTGAGACATAAAGTCAGAATTGTGAGACATAAAGTCAGAATTGGTAGACATAAAGTCAGAATTGCAGGAAATAAAGTCAGAATTGCATGAAATAAAGTCAGAATTGTGAGACATAGTCAGAATTGCGAGACATAAAGTCAGAATTGCAGGAAATAAAGTCAGAATTGCGAAACATAAAGTCAGAATTGCAGGAAATAAAGTCAGAATTGCGAGACATAAAGTCAGAATATAGTCAACATATGAACATATCAGTCTTTTTGTTTAATATTGGACTTTATATTTTACACAACTGAGATACAAAAAGTCACAATTCTGACTTTATAACTCGCAATTGCAAGTTTATATCACGCAATTCTGACTTTTTTCACGGAATTGCACGTTTATTTTTCACAACTCTGTGAGCTAAAATGTCGCAATAACCTTTTTTATTTTTGTTTCATTGGCGGAAACGAGCTTCCATAGTAATGAGCTGCAGAAAGTCACAATAAAAAGAGGGCGCGCTATTGAAAATGAAGGGTCTTTAGTGACATCAAGAACCTTGTACATCCATGGAAGCTTAAAGTTCATTGAGTCAGAAAGTGTTCTTCTTTTAGAGAGTATTCCCTTTAAACATGAGTGAAAGTGAAAGTGAAAGTGAAGTGACTTGTGGCCAGGTATGGAGACCCACACTTGGAATTTGTGCTCTGCATTTAACCCATCCAACGTGCACACACACAGCAGTGAGAAGTGATCAAACACGCACACACACACCGTGAACACACACCCGGAGCAGTGGGCAGCCAGTGCTGCGGCGCCCGGGGAGCAGTTGGGGGAACGGTGCCTTGCTCAAGGGTCTCACCTCAGTCGTGGTATCGAGGGTGGAGAGAGCGCTGGTTATTCACGACTGCCCCCTTATACATGGTTATACATTCATGATTTTAAACAATGATAATAATCAGAAATCTTGCTACTCAATCAGCTTATTAGAATGATTTCTGAAGGATCGTGTGACACTGAAAACTGGAGCAATGATGTTGAAAATTCACTTTTGATCACATAAATAAATTTCAGTTAGCAGATATTCTAATATTTAGAAAATAATAGTAGACTATTTTACTGTTTTTTAGATCCAACAAATGCAGATATGGTGAACATGAAGCAATTTTTACCAATCTTACCAACCCTAAACTCTTAGTATTAGTAGTGTATATATAAATGAGTTAGTTCGAAATTAAATGACTCATATTGTGATGGCCAATTTTAACCATACCCCTAGAAGCCCTCATTGTTTAAAGTATAAACATGATGACTGTTATAAACCATTGCTCACTGATTCTAGAAAACTGTTTAGGAGCTGGTCAATAAAACTGTCAATCCATGACAGTGTCGCCTGAAGCTAAAACGAGCCAATTAGTGTTCAGCAGGTTCTTTTAGTGATATCTGTAAACAATAAGAACAAAGAGGACTTGAAACCCTTCTAATCAAGGCAAATTAACTGTGTACAAAAACAATGTTGTCAGTAAAGCAGGAAACCCCCCCCCCCCCCAAAAAAAAAGACTGAACACAAACAAAACAAAACATCCATAACTGAAAGAGAAAGCTAGAAAAGAGCTACAGAAGAGCATTTGAAAGAAAGGAAGAGCTATGATAGAGGTAACGTGTCAGTGTCAAACTACGAGATTAAGATGTGTGTTTTGTGAGAGGCACACCCACATTTACAGACATTCACAATCCACAGACACACCCAGACGAGACCACCACTGACGCCCGGTGCTCTCTAATCACACCAGCAACCCTTCTTCACACACGACTTCACACACCAAACATCTGAAACACACAACTGTTCTATTGAACCACGGCATTAAAGCTGTGTGTGTGTGTGTGTAGCATTTTATTCTTCCTGAATGATTCCTTCATTTGTGTGTGTTGTTGAGGAGAGATGCAGCATTTCCACTGGCTGTAATCATTCCACAAAATATTTAAACCATACGCCAAAAAAATCTTATTAATAAAACTATCAGAAAACCTTAGCAATGGCATAAAAGTCCTGGCAACCACTCACAACACTCTAGCATCATCCTAGCAACCACATAGCAACACCCAGGAAACCACTCACAACACTCTAGCATCATCTTAGCAAGCACATAGAAACAACCTGGCAACCCCTTACAAACACTCTAGCATCATCCTAGCAACCACATAGCAACACCCAGGAAACCACTTACAACACTCTAGCATCATCCTAGCAACCGCATAGCAACACACAGGGAACCACTCACAAACACTCTAGCATCATCCTAGCAACTACATAGCAACACCCTGGCAACCACTCACAACACTTTAGCATCATCCTAGCAACCACATAGCAACACCCTGGAAACCACTCACAAAAACTCCAGCGTCATGCTAGCAACCACACAACAACACCCTGGCAACCACTCACAACACTCTAGCATCATCCTAGCAACCACATAGCAACACCCAGGAAACTACTCATAAACACTCTAGCATCATCCTAGCAACTACATAGCAACACCCATGAAACCACTCACAACACTCTAGCATCATCCTAGCAACTACATAGCAACACCCTGGCAACCACTCACAACACTCTAGCATCATTCTAGCAACCACAAAGCAACACCCAAGCTACTCATAAACACTCTAGCATCATCCTAGCAAGCACATAGAAACAACCTGGCAACCACTTACAAACACTCTAGAATCATCATAGCAACCCCATAGCAACACCCATGAAACCACTCACAACACTCTAGCATCATCATAGCAACAACTCACAACTCTATAGTATCATAGCAACACCCACACAGCCAATCACAACACTGTAGCAACCACACAGCAACACAAAGCTTATTCATCAGCATTCTAGCAACAACCTTGTTCGGAAAATAAAAAGGTCTATTTTATTCTATCCATTTCGTTGTCTTTTAGACAAAAGAAATTCCTGAAGTACTTTCAAGCAGTAAATATGTAATAGATTCACTTCCCTCCGTTCTAACTGATTTGCCCTTCATTAGTCTAACGAGGGGACGTTTCTTTACAGCAGACACAATGGAGAGCTGAGCTCATGAATCAAGCCTTCACTGGGCTCTTGGCCCCGATGTTCTTTGGCTGCTGCTTTGATGTTTCATGATGTTCTCACTTGGAAGCAAAACAGTACATTTTTTGGCTTTGTAAAAACGTGACCTCTTTACGTAAGCTGGAATGAATCAGACGAACGCATGACGTCAATCCCCTCCACATGCTGAAAGATCTCAAAGTGCTGAGCTCTGGCAGATAACACACACCCACAGAACCTCAGACAGCACAAGAGAGATCTACATTTCCACTTATAAAGCCTATGAAAACACAAATGGGCACGTATTCGTTTGGAGGCTAAATATTTTGTCTTCATTATCTCTCAAGAAACGTAAGCCATACATTCAATGAAAAGTCATCACTGCTGAATCATTTACAGTAAGGGCAGCAACACGAATAAATAAGCACATTGAAAAAATAGTCGCACAAAGAAAAGGAGGAACAAAGAAAGGTCAGTTTCCAGCAATGCAGAAACAGGAGGATGATAATGTTTAAACGAAGGAAACGAAAGCACCAGGTCGTTCTCAGATCTAGAATGTGACCTCTCGTACAGGGACTGTGAGGCCGAGGCCGTTTATGGAGCGTTTTTCGCAGCTGGAGAACTGAACGCAGACTATAACAAACTTTGAAACCTCTTTATAACACGGAAGAAATCCCTCGGCTGCTGCTGTTAAGCTATATTTATAGACAAGAGCGCAATGACCTGGATTCATAGAGGAACCATCACTGAGATAATAACCCTCACGCGTCATTATACTCCAACAACAAAATCTAGACACAACTGGGGATCATAAGAAAGACAACATCTCTGCCGTCAGATTCCTCACCGTTGTATTAAACTCAGAGCGTGTGTTGTCTCTGGACAGCGGGCATCGAGACGGGTCAAACACACTAAACAAACCGCCTGTGTGATGGCAGACGGTGGCAAAGGTGCGTTGACAGTGACGTGACATCTTCACCCGTCCAACAGAAGCCTTTTGCTCTGGCCGAAGGAGACACAAAGGAGACGAAGGAGACACCGTCCAATCAAAACACACGGACCGTCCCCGGTGACATTTCACTGGACACAGCTGCTGCCGCTCTGACAGCTGACCGGGAGGAGTGTGTGTGTGTGTGTGTGTGTGTGTGTGCGTGAGCAAATGTATCCACCCTTAAAAAGTTTTGACATTGTGGGGACCAGCCTTTACTTATTAATAGTAAATGATGTTTATCTGAAAGTGTAAGGAGTAGGTTTAGGGTCAGGGAAGAGAAAAGATTGTTTGGTCAGTAATAATAGAAGTCTATGGAAAGTCCCGGATTTCAGAATTAAACTACACCAAATAAATAAATATATAAATATATACTTTGCACCACTATTTAAAATTTGGAGTCGGGAGGTCTTCTTTAAAAGAAGCCTCTTCTGCTCACCAAGCATGCATTTATTGCTTTAAAAATACAAGAAAAACACTAAAAAAAGAGTGTCAAATATTATTATGATTTAAACCAGCTGTTTTCTATGTGTATATCTGTTAAAGTTTAATTTATTTTTGTGATCAAAGCTTTATTGTAGCATCATTACTCCAGCCTTCAGTATCACTTGATCTTCAGAAATCATTTATTATTACTGATTTACTGCTCAAGAAACATTTCTGATCATTATAAATATTGAGAACAGTTTTGCTGCACAAAATTTTTGTGGAAACAGTGCAAATATATATATATTTGTTTGCATTTTACAGATGAGTAGCAAGTTCAAAAGAACAGCGTTTATTTGAAACAGACAAATGCCTTCACTGACACTTCTGATTAATTGAATGTATCCTTGATGAGTTAAAGTATTCAATCTCTCTTTACTCTCACTTGAGATCAATTTAATGCATGCTTGCGAAATAAAAGCATTAACTTTTGAGCTCAAACGATGCACAACAAGGCCCTTCAGATTTAAAAAACATCAATCAGCTTCTAAATATCTCCACCATAGAACTACAAGCAGAGGAAAAGTCAAAGAGCCAGACGTTATTTCTAGTGGAAACACACTTCCCGTCCCTGCAGACCCTCCATTCACATTTTTCAGTATCAGCCGCTGAGATCTAAATAACGCCACCTCCTCCCTGTTTCCTGTTCTGGTTAACCAGAGGCCGTCTGACGTCACAGCAGAGTGGATCTTCTTCTGAAACGTTTGTGTGTCTAAACAGCAGCAGCGTGCATGAGATACCACTTCATTCAACAGACACGCACCGAATAGTGCTGAACACACCTCAATAATAAACTAAGCTAACTATAACACAAACAAATACCATCAAGAACTAGTCATCTGCACGTTAATATTACAGTTTGAACACATTCAAGACAATACAATTGTGTTCGTACGCTGCAATTTGTATTCTCACAATAGACCTTGTGTTAAAATTAAGAATGAATCTGAAGCACACAGATCTATTGTTTTGAGTTATGAGTTTATACATCTCAGGGGAAAAAGGAGTATGGAGATAAAATAATGCCATAAAGATTTGCATGTGAAGAGTACGTGTTGTGCAAGTGTACGTAAGATTGCAAGCGTACATTAAATTTGCAAGCGCAAGAAAAGATTTGTAAAGATTCAAGCGTGAGGAAAACAAGATGCGCAGTCTTTCACTTTTTTTGCAAGTGTAATTCAAGTATTGTGAAACTGC
>JAUCMU010000099.1:312945-337977 GCA_032275025.1 Enteromius treurensis
CGCTTGCAATCTTACGTACACTTGCACAACACGTACTCTTCACATGCAAATCTTTATGGCATTATTTTATCTCCATAAAGGAGGGCAGAACTTGGTTCCATGCATCAGTTATTGATTGGATGTTGTGATGTGGGTGTGGCATTTGAAAATGTAGGTGAATCTTATTGTGATTGCTAATTATTTATGCAATTTATAAATATATATTTAAAAGATTTAATCTCGAATGTTTTGGTTAAACATTTTAATGATTACTTTTCATTCAATTTCATTTCAATTATGAAAAATAACAAAAAATAAAATGTAAAAAATGAATCATATGCATGCATGAATCGTTCAAATTAAGACTTCTTACATGCATTAAAAAAATTAATGGTGAATTTTAATTTCATGCCAACTTTTCAAAATAATTTTGTGTTCATTCATATAATTTCTTACAGTTCAATGAATGAAGAAGCGGATCAAAGAAAAATTTTATTCACATAATAATTTATACAATATAATAATATTTATTTTTAAATATATTGAACATTTTAATTTTTAATTACATTTTTTAAATATTATTTTAATTTATTATAATTAATTAAAAGTAACAAAAATTAAGAAATCTTATTTTTTTGAATAAATATTATTTATTAATAATCTTAATAAGTATTTTCTCAGTGTGTCCGCTTCTGTGAGACCTCGTGCTTGACAAAAGCGAAGCAAACCATGCACGAAAAGACTGATACCAAAAACTGATCGTTTCTCTCTCATGCATTTGTGGCAGTTTCCATCGCAATACACAACCGTAATCAACGCCATCTGTGACAAGCAGCTGATCGCCACAGACAGGACGTTCACACACACACACACACACACACAATGAGAACGCATCCTCAGCACGGACAGAAAGAGTCAAAGAGTGCTTGTTCAATCTAGAGCAGTCATTGGGTCAACAGGAAACGAGGCTCGTAACCCATTTTTCAAAACTGATTTTATATATGTGGACTTGACTGGATGGTCTCTATACGGCAGACAACAATGCTGATGTACGTTAATAAAATTTGAATGAAAAATAACAGTTGAAAAATGCGCTGTATTAGTTAATTTCTTTTTTTTTTTTTAAGTGTTATTTCATAACACTGAGAAACAATTAGGCCTGTATTTTTATAAATATTATTTTAATTCACTTGTCATTTTCATTTTATATAATATTGATATTTTTTTGCAGTATTTTTTTAGTATTAGTATTAGTATTAGTATTTTTTGTTTTTCAAAAAAGTATTTATTCACTTTTATTTATTTATATTTGGTTTTAGTTAGTTCATCTTTTTTTTTTTTTTCAGGTAACTGCATTTTTTGCATGCAATAAATATGCTTCTAATTTTTTTGTCTCAGTTTTAGTTAGTTGTCATAAAACCTGCAATGAACGATACGTCAAAAGCCTTATAAGTAATTTATATAATTATTTTTATAATCATTTTATTTGTATCTTGTTAATGTATTAATTACCCTAAATGTATTTACCTATGATTCATGCATTATTATTGTTTTGACTTTTATTGATGCATTATTACATTAATTAATGCACTGTGAATTAACATGAACAATTATATTCATAAGAATAAAAAATAATTAAATGCTTTAAATATATATACATATATATATATATATATATATCTTTTGAATAACATGGCTTTAATTATTCTTAGTTGAAGGCACTTAAAGAGAGCAGTAAATAGGGTGATTTTTTGATCATGTGGACTTTAACAGATTGTGTAGGAGTTCAGAAACAAACTCAAAATGTCCCAAGCCTTTCAGGGAAACTCCAGACCCAGTCGATCAAAGAATCTGTGATTGTTCGTGAACTCTGTCAGCACTCTTGATGCTTTAGTGACTTGTTTACATGAGCTTGTGTGAACTGAAGGGAAGTCTCATGTCAACTGCTCTTTCTCTGTTTGCGCTGTGAAGCTAACGCACCTCTCTTGTGGAGCCATCCTCCCTTCACGATCACCACGTCCGTCGTCATGCTCTCCGGCGGCAGGCCGTCAGTCCGTCCAGATCTGGCCGGCGTAAAGCCTCTTCACACGGGTCGCCTGCGGGAGAACAACCAACAAACTGTTTAAAAAACCAATTAAACCAATACTGCTCATCACATCTAAACAATTAAAGGGACATTTCACCCAAAAATGACAGTTCTGTCAGTATTTGATCCAAACCTGTACGAGAATTGTACTTTATTTACGTATTATTGAAGTCATTGTGTAACATCAACTGTATAGTTGACAACGGTTTTGTTCCAATACTCTTTAAATTGTCTTTTTGTTTTTTGTATCACATAAGAACAACAAAATCTGTCAGCATTGACTGTCCCTCAAGCTTTTCCCTAACTTGTATGAGTTTCTGGACCCCATTGGTTTCCACTGTATTTTGTTTGCATACTATGAAAGTCAATTGATACCAGCAACTGTTTGGTTACCAACATTCTTCAAAAGATCTTCTTTTATCTTTAACAGACGAAAGAAACTCATACAGGTTTGCAACAACAGGTTTAGTGAACCGTCACTTTAAATAAATCAGGGAACTGACAAAAAACAGAAACACTTTCTAGACAAACAAAATGCTAATAAAGCAAATGCCCAAAGACATGATTATGTTCATAAACCTCCACGTGTGTTGTCTGATTAATGCATAAACCGTTATTAAAAAACACATTGAAAAATCTATTTAAAAACAAAAAACTTTAACAGATAATAAAACATGTAGAAACTCCCACTGAATCAAAAAGACTGATGTCTATTATTGAAATGTAGAGATTTTAAGCATCTTTATTGAACCAAATTAATTATTTTATTCATCAAGGACAGATGAACTGATCAAAAGTGAACGTAAAGACATTAATAATGTTATAAAATATTTATGTCATCACAGTTTCATAATAATCAGAAATGATTTCTGAAGGATGACATGACACGGAAGACTGGAGTAAAGATGCTGAAAATTCAACTTTGATCACAGAAATAAATGACATTTTAACAGACAATCACATAGAAAACAGCTGTTTGAAATTGTAATAATATTATTGCTGTATTTTTGATCCAAAATGTACTCTTTCTGTGGTAAAATCAACATCATCAGAAAAGGTTGTAATGCTCAGTCAACATCTAAATGTATTAACAGCAGGCAGAAATCTGAAGTTGATCTGTCCTCTTGAAAACCTCACTGACACACTTTCGATATGCTCTGAGTCAATCAGCGATCAAATTATTACAATTCACTCTCCACAACAACACTGCTGCACATCTGCAGCGCTCGAGAGACAGAGATAATGTGACACGGTATCACGCTCAGTGCAGAAGCCACCACTTCCTGTGCTAAAGGAAGATGACTTTAAAAGTTGGCACCATCGTAAATAAACACAGACGCGTTGACCGGCGATTGCCTGCTTTACAGGAACTAGATTATTTACAATAAGCAAAGTTCGGAGTGGGCCGAAGAGTCACTCATATTCACTCTGTGTGCCGCCTACAGAGACAGCTTCCTTCTTTATAGCATTGTCATTCATTTAAAAAATAGTTGAAAAAGAATTGCAATAGTAACAAATCATAGAAGACTGACTCCAAGAAACTTTATTTACAACTTTGTAAAGTGTTCTTCACTAGCCTACACTAGTCCAATACTCTTTTGATTCATTAACAACTGCTCTTTTTACAGTCTAAACAGCACATAGATATAAACAGAGCACAGGCAATTAGTATAAAGTACATCAAAACTTTATAATGAACCTTTTTTTAGGTTAAGTTTTTATTCATATTATATGTAAAAAAAAAACACACAAAAAAAACATACTTTTTGTATTTAATATACACACACAATAAAAGTTTCGTTATCATTTTTGATAAACTTTTTATATACATTTACATCTATTTATTTCACAAAAAAGAGACCGTGTACATGAATCAACCTTCTTGAATGTAAATGTACCCGAATTAGTCCAAAGACTAGTTTTCATTGGTTGTCCCTATAATATTATTATTATTATAACATATAATATCATCCAAAGCATCCGAAGACGCACCTCATAAAATCGGTTGATTTATAAGAGAGTTGTCACATTGATTGACATCCTTCCAGAATTTTTTTATGATCATTTTAGTTCATGTGCAAAACAGAACGATTCAGATGCACGGATAACAAAAACAAAGACGGAAGCGAGCAGCAAACCCAGACCAGCTTTTCAACATGAGCCGAGTGTTTTTACTACAACACTCTCACACACACTCACAGCGAGGGGATGGCACACAGCCAGGGTCGGCCGTCTAAATGAACCCAATACCCTGCTCGGGGTCACATGATCTGCGGGGCCCAAGGCCCTTCACTCGCCGTCCCACCCTGATTAAAGTCATTCAGGATTCCCCTAGCATCTGTAAACTCAGGCTCCATTCAACGCAAATGAGAGACATGCAGTCAGAGGAGGATATAAGTGGATAAGATCCATATACAGCACAGACTCCGGCTTCTGTTTTTCGAGCCCACATTTAATGTTCTGCTTGAAGTGCCATCTCTCCACTCAGACTAAAACAAGCAGGCAAGAACAGTCAGATGATGAGAATCTGCGTCAGAGCGACTCGAACTCATCAGTGCTGCGACCGCTAACGCTCACAATACGCTTGCCTGTGTCTGTTTCTGCATTCCTGGCATTCTGCATGTTACTGGTGGCACACTTGCGTCAGCGTGACCCGAAGGAACTCAAAGACATCTCGCAGAAGAATGTTAAGCATTCCCTCAGCATCTTCCAGCAGCTCCATCCCTCATCCGCCCACATGTCACATGACGAGGAGAGAATCTTCACTAACTAGTGTTCACATGAGAAGAGGTCTAGGCCTCAGTTTGACGCGACTCTTATAAATATGAAGAAATCACACTATGACTATGAAAACCTTTTGATCTATCTATCCATCATCTTTTTTCCTTTTTATCCGTAAATAGTACATCAAAAATTATTTTAAATAGATCTAAATAAAAATAAAAACATGTTTATGTAATATTTATATATTGTTATTATTATTCAAATATTATATTAACATATTTATTGATATATTATTTATATATCTATAAAACATCTATTTAATATAGCTTTTTAATTTATTTTATCCGTAAAAAGTACATCAAAAAATATGTATGTATGATGTACATTTTATATGTTATTTTACAATTATGTATAGGTACTATAAGGTTTAAATATTATACATGTATATATTTATATATATGCACATACATTTGAAGCAGAAGAATGAAATGCATGAAGCTGTGTCACATGTTTGGATCACATACTCAGTCCCCTATTTCCATTTGTGTGCTTTCATAAATTTAATGACTTCACTATTACACTAAAATGTGGAAATCATGCTGAACGAGTAAGTGTGTGGAAACTTTGGTACTGTACGCCCAACCCAATGTCTTGATTTAATGCTCCACACAACCTATAATCAAAAACAATCAGGAATCAAAGACTAAACAAGCCTGAAGTAAACAAGATCCATCATGAGTAGATGAAGTCACAGCACAGAACCACAAATCAGCTAAAGCAGCGCTTGTGTGTGTTTACAGTCAGTGATCCTCTCATTATACTGTCAGCATCTTCAGCTCCAGACATGTGATATCTGACAGTCCATCCACCTTCTCAACAGACTTTAACATTGGAATTCCCTACATGTTCACATCCAATTCTTCCATTTTCATATTACTCTCTTTAAAAACAATACTAAGGCACGTGTCAAAACAATATGGTAGTACTGTGATAATTAGGGCTACTCAGATCTTCGACGTAAACACAAGCACCTGAGATTACAGTGAGATCAAATATTAACAGGAAGGAGATACAGACACACCGTCTCCCAGTCCGTTAGGCACATGTCGTTTGTAAACACAGCGGGACTGTCACGTACAGAGACGTCGGAATGTACAGACAACTGCAGAGAACGACGAGAGAAACATTGTAACATTCAAATATTACTAACGTTACATTTAAACATAGTAGCTTTGGGCCTGCGCGTGCGCGCGCATAAAGTGACACAAAGTAACAACTGACAGATGAATAAAGAGACGTTTCAAGACGCTCCTACGCTTGCTGAACTAGAGATCACCGCTTTAACCATGAGCTAAACTAGTACTTTCATTCACCCCGTGTGGGGCGGTTTGATTTGACAGTTCGAGTCTTTATTTTAGGCCTCTGAGAAAGAAATAACCGCATCCTATTGAGCGTAGCAAAGCTTCAATAACTGACATCAAACTGAATGGAGAGACACTTTACCGAGACGGGTTTCACTGAGGGCTCCGGCGCATTGCTGTGGACGAGCTCGCTGCTTCGGTTGCTACTTTAATCCCGCAAAAAACAGGTAAAAGTGTTTTGATGAGCACGAGCGTGTCCTCGCCTCTCCTCCACTGCACTCCCCACAGCGAGACACTCCAGCCTGCGGAGAGAGTCCGACGAGAGAGGCGCGCTGGGTCCTAGAGCCCGCCGGACACTCACACTGACAATATACCACAGTACTGTACAGTACTCCACAGTATAGTACACCTTACTACAGTATACTACACTGCACTCCCCACAGCGAGACACTCCAGCCTGCGGAGAGAGTCCGACGAGAGAGGCGCGCTGAGTCCTAGAGCCCGCCCTACACTCACACTGACAATATACTACAGTAATGTACAGTACACCACAGTATAGTACACCTTACTACAGTATACTACACTGCACTCCCCACAGCGAGAGACTCCAGCCTGCGGAGAGAGAGTCCGGCGAGAGAGGCGCACTGAGTCCTAGAGCCCACCGCACACTCACACTGACAATATACTACACTAAAGTAAAGTACGCCACAGTACACTACACTCCTCACAGCGATAGACTCCAGCCTGTGGAGAGAGTCTGGCGTGCTGGGTCCTGCAGTCCACCGCACATTGACAATATATACAGTACAGTACAGTACAGTACACTGAATTACACCACAGTATACTACACTATACTATACTACACTCCCCACAGCGAGGACTCCAGACTCCAGCCTGTGGAGAGAATCCGACGGGAGCCGCATGCTGGTCCAAGAGCCCTCCGCACACCACACTATACTATATTACATCACACTAAACCAGCATTTCCCAATCCCATTCATTGCCCACCTCCCCCATCCCCATGATATTGTGTTTGTCTCCCCTGATTCAGATAACAAGCTCATTAGAAGTGAGCTATGTGCATTAACTGCGTTCTGACTGACATGCTCCCAGTGTGTTTTGCTCCCTACTCCCTGAGCAGGGGAAATATGTTGAAGTTTACTTCACTTCAGAACATTCGTTCACGGAACAGATGAAACTTAATAGAGAAGTGTGAAGTGTGGCATAATACAACTCTGTAAATAAATACTATTTCAATTCAGGTTTATGCTACACCACAGTATACTACATTCCACTACAATCCAGTATACTACACCAAACTATACTAGATTCTACAACACTATTTTACACTATACTATGGTACAAAACACTACACTGCATGACACTACAGTACACAAGACTACTCTCAGGGCTAGAGTCTATACATACAGATAGTAACATAATTTAATACTTTAACAATTTGCTCATTGAATTTGTACATGTAAAGTATAAAAGACAACTATGAAGACATAATAAAGAACATTGCATGTACAGTAGTATATTTAAATTTATATTAAAAAACTGTCAATATTTGATCAAGAAAATGTGTGAATTTTCTAGACAGTTAACAAATTATAATGTTTTAAATTTTTTTATGTAATTAGTAAAATTCATTTGAATTCATTTTAAATATGAAATAATATACTTATGAAGTATTTAAAATAATATTTTATTTAGTTATTTGTTTTATTTAGGTTTTTGTTTCGAAATTGTTAATGTATGACAAAGATAATATGTGAAAATAAGTTTTGAGAGCTACAGTGAGTTTTTGTAGCTTAACAATATCAATTGTTAACAAGAGTTTTAAAAACCGTAATGTTTTTATTTATAACAATATTAATGAATAATATGTTAATATTTAATTTACATTTTTTGTTTACTTGTAAAGAAATGTTTATCTAATGTTATAAAGAAGTCGTTACGGTGTATGACAAAGATGTGCAAATATTATTTGAGCTGCAAATGTTAAGAGCTGCAATGAGTTTCTGAAGGGTTAACAAGCTAATTTTTTAATTCCGTTTTATTTTTATCGATTTTAAATATTCTTAAAAACATATTTTTTATCATTTTAGATTTTGAAATATTTGTATTTATTTTTTAAATATATGTATCTCTCAGTATATTCACAGCAAGTTCCTAAGAATTTAACTATGAACATTGAGCTAAACAGCTTATTTTGTATCACAGAGGACAGAAAGTGATGACAGAATTGTCATTTTTTGGTGATCAGCTCCGGCATCCCAGCTGATCTGATGGTAAATCTCCAGTGGAAATCCAGAGCTGGGAAGCCTGTTTTGTGTGTGAATGGCATGGACAGGCCGGCTAGAGGACAGCAAAGGAATGTGATGCTTTTGTCTGTCCGGGGGAAGAGAGGCTTGGGCTGGAATGCCATTGATGAGAATGGACAGAAAAAAAAGAGCCTCCAGGAAGTTTTCTGTCGCTCTGGCTCTCTGTGAGAACCTCTCGCTGTCATTCTGAGCCGATCTCAGACCCTCCGGTCCCATGAACACAACCACTGCATTGTGTAAGCTGTAAACACACCGTCCACAAACTACAGCCAACCTCCCTCTCCGGACGAGTGAATGAAACGCATTCCTGCTCACACTAAGTCTGAGAAAAATCATTGAGTCTGTGCTGATGTCAGTCAAACAAACGATTATAGTCCTCTCTGTTTACTGTTGATTCAAAAAAGCACTTTCACTAACCTGTGAAACACTGACAAAAGGACGGAAGAATGCTCTAACTGTTTCTTCATCAGATCTGGAGACATCTAGCATCACCAATTGATGTGAATGGGTGCTGTCAGAATGAGAGTCCAAACAGCTGTCTATCAGTTAACATCTGGAGAAGACAAAAGATGAAACTAATCCAGCATTAAGACGTTTTTAACTCAAATATATAAGCCCATACTCCAATAAAAGTCCATCTCAAAATCCAGACACGTGTTTTGAATTATAAACGCTGTTTGATGTGTGCAGATTTCTCTCCTGATTCAGATGAGACAGCGTTTTCACGTAGGCTATTTTAGCCAGTTTGAGGTTTGAAATCTTCCAAATGGATTTGTTTCTCACAAACATGCCGTTTTTGTCTTCTCCAGATGTTAACTGATGGACTGGAGTGCCGTGGTGTTATTGTGATGTTTTTACCAGACTCTCATTCTGACGGCACCCATTCACATCCATTACTGGTTTCCCAAAGGAACAGTTTTTAACGTTACTTCAGAACCTACAGTGCAATAAAAAACTGAAAGTGCATCAATGGCAATAAAATAAAAAGAAGAACTGTTAGATAAAACAGTTCATCTCCAGACAGTGTGAAAGAGCAGCTCAGTACAAGAGGAATCTCAGAGCATTGTAAGAACAGCCTGCTTAACCAGTCCTTTAGAGAAGCTCCAAATGGCCCTTTCAAAGCGTTCGACAGCTGGAGTTTGGGCAAAAGGTGACCTGAACAGTTGCAGAGGCCACGAGATGAGCAGCTGCAGCTCCTGCTCACGTCTACAGGATCAACAACAGTTTGAGTGTTCGTTTAGAAGAGCCTTCCCAAAATAGCCCTGTAACTATGTTCTTCTGCTGCTTCTGCTCACAAACCACTGCATGCTGCTTTGTTTCCGTCACATTTACATTTGTCCATTTATCAGATGTTATTAAAGGAATTCACTGAATTCTTACATTAGAGGTGATGCCAAGCAAAGTTACAAAGAAGGCTGGAGATGCAAGGGGTTGGATTTGTCCTGCATTTTTTTTACATGATCAGCTTTAATTAAAAGAACAAAATTTGGGAACGTATCTGTGTTTTGTCTGCGTCTCTTTTGCTACATGAACAAGACCTGATGCTCATGTTCTCCAGCTTGATTGGAGCATCGTGAGCTTTTGTGTAAGAGAAAAAATCTGTTTGTCTATACAAAGAGGCACTTGAATAGGAATTTGTAAAATTAAGTAATTAAGTCAAATGATTTACTCTATTTTTAGATTTATGTCTAAATATTTACACATTTAGTTGATTTTGTTGTATTTCCAAATGTAAATTAAAAAACACTCTTATACTTGATTAGTCACACAGTAATGTGAAAGAATAAAAAATAAATAAATAAACATGTATTATAGTTTTCATTCTCAATTTGCTAAACGATTAAAGATTTAGATTTTGTACTCTTCAAATGTTTTTGAATTATTTTTGTCATTTTACTTTCCTAAATCAGACTCTCCAGACCTGGCTGTATATCCAAGTGTAAATGAAATAATTAAAAATAAAATAAAAAAAATGAAATGACACTCGAAAAGAGGAAAATTCGAACGAAAAGAGGAAGTCTTTTTGCATTTTTTAATAATCAAAAGTATTTTTTTTATTATTATTTTTTAAATAATTAATTTTAAATTATTTTCATTATGTAAATTCAGAATTCCAAATCTTTTAGGTTTATTCCAAGTCTAGTTTTCAAATATGTTAAGAGATTTTAGTCTCATTTCCAAAATTAAATGAAAGATAATGAAAATGTTTAACTTAGTCTTAGGTTTTTGAAACCCTCTTGTATGTGTGACCAACCTCACATGGAAACCAGTGACTTCAGAAAAAAATGCACATGCATTTGATGTAGTTCAGATGAAAGCGCTCCCTTCCTAAACACTACAGAACAGAGTAACTTTTCGGGTGAAAATAGTAAGACTGTAGTGCGAGTCAGTGCCAAGACATTCCAGTTCAGAGCAGGATTAGCTTCGATTAGATCCCAGCAAACGCTCTCCAAGCACACAACACATCAGCGCTCTCAACAAAGACCACAGGAGGAGGGGCAGCTTCTCAAAAGACCTCTAATTATACACTTAAATGTATTGAAAGAGAGGAATGCATTTAGGCTGGACGGGTTTGAGAGGATCGTCGCAATTCGCAATCTTAAAAATAACTTTAGCATCCAGAGCCCTCTCCAAAAACACTTCATTTTCTAGAGAAAGAGAACAGTCTCATATGGGCACTCTTTAGTTTAAGTTCCTCTTCACCTCACTTTGTGTTTGCAAATGTTTCTCATTTTAAGCTTTTCTTCTAACCAAAAATGCACCAGGTAGGTGTCATATTTAAAAGTTTATTTATAAGTCAATAAAAAAATAAAAACCCTAATGACCATGACCAATTTAATTTTATAACTCAGATTTTGAAATTATCCAAATAAATCGGTTAATATGAAATAAAATGTTGCATATTAATATACTGAGATACTGAAACTTGTAAATAAACCCCAAAACATAAAAAGTAAATGGAACAATTCTACATAATAGATTTTTTTACTGCACAAGCTTAAAATATAAAATGCATTAATAATTTTGAAATGAATGCATTTTATAAAATGAACGCAGATATTGCAACTTCTTAATAAACACCAAAACATCAAATAAAATAAAAATGACAAAATAATAGATTTTTTTTGCACACAACCTAAACGTATAAAATGCATTTCCTGAAAAGAGCCCATTTTATAAAATTAAAGCAGATATTGTAACTTAAAACAATTAAGAATTAAACAAAGGCAAAAGCGATAGATTTATTTGTAAATGTACAAATAAATCAAACTGAAACAATTAAAATATATATACACACAGACTTTAACATATATAATATATAATAAATGTACCTGTTATTATTATTATTTTTAACAACAACAAATGAACGGTCTTTTATGAATGCAGAGTAACACAGCTGTAGTTTAAGTGAACTCTGCTACTTACTGCCCCATTGTGAGTTTGTCCTGAAGTACAGTACACTGGTGTTATCGCGAGACTGGACCATTAACAACCTGCTTGACACACACACACGCACGCACACACACGCACGCACGCAGCGCTGAGCTTCGCCACACCGGACTCGAGTCTCTCTGAGGAGCGGAAACACAGACTCAACATCTGGACACACATCATGAGAGCACGCGGCTCCATCTGAGGACTCAGCGGTGAGTGCGCGCTTTGATCTGGACTCCAACGTGACACAATGTATCGGCGGCGCGGCGCGTTTGATCCGCGACTCCGTCCGCGTTCCGCCGCCGCTGCTCTTAACGACAGCGGAGTTTATAACGCGACCTGAGCCACATCAGCTCACGGGATGGTTTGGGCGTGAAATCGGGTGTTAAAGGAGGATAAAGCGCGTAAAAGTTCTAAATGCGCTGCGCTGCTGTCTTGTTCTCGCGAGTTTGTTTTGAAACAAAAGTGTCCTGTCATGAGCTCGTTCGCGCTCCAAAAACTTTAATATCAGCGAGACGCGTCCGTCTTATCTGTGTAGAAAATCCTATTCGAAATATCATTTAATAAGGATTCAAAAACTCCGAGAAGTTTGGGGTTCCTGAGAGGAACATATGGCATAAAGACACAGCTGGAGATTTGAGGCTGATGTCAGAGCAGCTGACTCTACCAGAACACACACTCACACACACAGGCACACACACACACACACACACGCGCGCGCGCGCGCGCTCGCTCGCTCGCTCTTTCTCTCCGCTCACTTGGACGAGAGGTTGCGTTTACTCGTCTGCTGCTCTGGATCCGCTCTTTTCCATGAGTTTGTGTGATGTTGGTCATGTCTGAGATGTGAGATGTTGTTTGCGCACGACTGGATTTCTGCTCTTTCACTGCTGCTGTTCGATGGGAAGCGCAAAGTGAAGATCAACTTGTGTGAGCGCTGAGAGAAGAGGGTATGTTGAGGTCTGCGATCATTTGTTTCTACGCTTAAACGTTTAAACAAGTTGACTTTTATCCTCTGTCCTAAATTTCTTCAAATGTTTGACATGTACTGTAGCTGCGCATTGCAAAAGAAGCAAAAGCAGAAGCACGACTTATTTTTAATGTAGTGTGATCTTGCTTTTGTTCGTCTCTGGTGGTCTGTATACTGAATTAAAAGCCAAATAAATAATTTTTGTTGCGTGTAGCTATAATTCCGAGACAGCTGTTTGTTGTGCATTAAAAAGCATCTTTGAAACTCAATTCAAATGTCAAATTGACAGATATACCGCAGCTGCGCGGTGCTAACATCTTGGAAGGAATGCAGTGTGTGGTGAATAAGAAGTGAAGTAAAAGTTTGTTTCGCATCTTATAATTCTGTAGGTTATAAAGCATCTTTGAAACGCGCAATCAATATAGCAAGATATTGCGTCTTGTGGTGTCTCTCTGTTGAATTAGAAGTGAAATAAGCGAATTTTTGTTTAAAAGAACATCATACCAGAGCTGTGCATTGCTAACATCTTGTAAGCACAACTTGTTTTTAATAACAGTATTGCACGTGGACTGTATGTTAAAGATTTTTTTGTAGCTTGAGACATCTTGTGCATTAAAAGCATCTTTGTAACTCAATGAAAATGTCATTTTCTGACAGACACCGTGCAGCTGCATTGCAAATATGTTGGAAGGGTAAAATGTATCACTTTTTTTGTCTTCGGTGGCCTGTGTGTTGAATTATAAGTGAGATTCGTTTGAAACTGCGCCAAATGTCGGTTTTTGACCGTGTGTGTCTGCGAGAACTTTTTCATGCCGAATGTTTTGCTGCAGATTGTGTTCGCAGGAAAATAGCATGCAAAAACCACTTCTTTACACGCAGGAGAAGAAAAAGCGCAGCTGGGAGACCCAGGGCTGGTGTTTGTAATGCAGCACACAGCGGGTTGGGTCTACTTTTGTTTGGCCTGTAGATGCGCCGTCGTGAATGGCTACGCGGCGTTTATTTAACATCCAGTTTTTCCTGTTTTCTGGCAGGTCACGCTATAAGAATGGAGTTCCCAGACCACAGCCGGCAGCTACTGCAGTGTCTGAGTCAGCAGAGACACCAAGGCTTTCTCTGCGACTGCACGGTGCTGGTGGGAGAGACACGCTTCAGAGCGCACCGAGCCGTCCTGGCCTCCTGCAGCATGTACTTCCACCTCTTCTACCGAGACCAGCTAGACAAAAGAGAGCTGGTGCATCTGAACAGCGATATCGTGACGCCGCCGGCCTTCGGGCTGCTGCTGGAGTTCATGTACGAGGGCAAGCTGGAGTTCGGCGCTCTTCCGGTGGAGGACGTCTTGGCGGCGGCCAGCTACCTGCACATGTACGACATCGTCAAAGTATGCAAAGGAAAGCTGAAGGACAAGGAGCTGTGCGAGGCCGAGTGCACCGAGAAGGCAAACGGTCACTCCGACAGGTAATAGAGCACCACACTGCATGCATAATAGACTCACGCTCTTAAAAATAAAGGTGATGTCAAAGAACCATTGCTTTCTTGCCTCTTCATAATATGAAGTACCTCAAAGATGTTAAAGGTTCTTAATGCGATCCTTTAGACAGAAAGGCTCTTCTGTGGCATCGTGAAGAGCTTTTGTTTTAAGAGTGCAGGTGGGAAAAAAAAGGGCACTTCCAGGAAATACTTAAAGTGCTCCCTAATTTTTTTACTTTGTATGCTATGGTACATTTGTAAAACACGGTTTTTCATGCACCTGTCAAGTTAAAGAAGGCCTTTTGTTTTTTCACTGTTAAGTGTTTCTGTTTAATCACTTCGTATCAATAGATTTCAGTTACAATACATATTTCTAATGCCGCTTTCTCAAAATACGTTTTTTTTTTTTCTACCACACACTGAGCCATAAATCTCTATACCAAACCTAATCGTTTTATTCCTGTCTGTATCCTGAAGAGGTTTGTTCATATATATATTTTGCATGATTATATACAACATTTTATTCCCCCCAAAACTGTGTAAATATATTGTTTTCTGTCTTGAGATGTCTGAGATTGCTCTCTAAAAACATTTGACTAGTTTAGAAATGTTGAGTGTTTCGATTTTTATACTAGAAACGTATGCAAATGTGCACGCATTTCATTAAATAATGCCTCATTTGCATATTTAAACCTAACATTTTTGCAATTATTAATGTAATCAATCAACTGGGTAAGTGATGCAATAACTATGAGTATTTTTTCCACCTTCTTCAACTGCAGCGTCTAACTTTAAGATAAACTTAAGGTCATCTAAGTGTATTTAAGTGTGCTGTTTTGGGACACTATGCATGTGATGGTCTTAAGATGATCTTTTTCCTAAAGTAGTACTAAATAATAGTTTTTTGTATATTACGTACAAAATGAGTAGAGCACTTTAGATATATCATGGAAGTGTGCTTTTTCACCTGGATACTGCATGTTAAATTAATAATGAAATAATCTGAGGCTGATGATGCACAGGGTGTGTTGTCATTAGTGTGCAACCAGGTGAGACGCAGAACCCAGACCGATCTAAATGATCCAGACAGGAATGCGTTACCCACTGTCAATGGGAAAGTGCTCGAGCATCGAGTATCATCAGCATCAGACAGCTGTTTATTGTGCATTACAAATGTCAGTTTTTGACAGATATACTGCAGCTGTGCATTAAACATCTTGGAATAGGGTGACCACCGAAAGAGACATCTTTAAGGGACTTTGTGTTGAATTAGAAGTGAAATGAAAGTAGCTTGAAACTACAGTTTTGACCGTGGACCACAAAACCAGTCATAAGTTGCAATAGCCGACAATACACTGTATGGGTCAAAATGACTTTAAACTACTTTAAAGGAGTTTCTGCTCCCTCAGATTCCAGATTTTCTAACAGTTGTATCTCAGACAGATATTGTCCTCTCCTAACAAACCAGACATCAGCGGAGAGATTATCTGTATTGAAAAAAGAACTGACCCTTATGCCTGTTTTTTTACTGCACTACATTTCATATTAAATATCATTGAAAATTAGAAAAAAAATCACCTTTAAAGTTCTTAGCGATGCATATTACTAATCAAAAATGAAGTTTGAATATATGTACGCTACATGAAACATAATCTTTACCTAATATCCTAGTCATTTTTGGCTTGAGAGAGAAAAAGCAATCATTTAGACCCACAAAGTGTATTTTTGCTTATTGCTAGAAATATACCCCAGCGACTGAAGACTGCTTTGTGCTTCGGGGTCACTTCACTGCTGTCCACCTCTGCATGATGTTACAGATTCTCTTTTTGCTGTGCAAAGTCTCTGGATATAAAATATATTGTGTATTTCATAAATATTTTTGAACTGATATATGTAAAAAAAACTCCATCAAATAAATGTCTACAGCACATTTGTATTTTTACAGTACACTGCTGTCCACCTCTGCATTAGAAAGATTTCCTGTGAGCTAAAGCCTCTTTTTTTTTCTTTTTTCTTTTTTGTCATGCAAGGTCCCCGGATCTTGTAGGTGTCAATTATGTGTCAGCCGAGGCCGAGGCCTGTGTCCGAACAGCTGGAAAAACAAAAGCTGATGTCAGTAGTTCGGCCGTCCCCGTGTCCCAGAGGTCCCGGGCGTCGGATGACACGGACCGCGCGCTGGATTTGTCTTTCAAGCCTCTGTCGAGCCGAGACGCCTTCCACCCCTCCTACGTCTCGGGACAGCTGGCCCTCGACAGCCAGCAGCAGGGCACCGAGCCACTTGTTAAAGACGAACATGACTTGCTGTCAGAGCAGGAGGACGGTGATCCGGTGAGCCCAGAGAGCCAGCGCTTTGGGAATATGGCCAGGAGTTCGGTGGTGACAGGGTTCGCTGGCCTCTTCCCCGAAAACAAGGCCACGGCTTCTCTGCTCCCTCCGGACGACGAGCTGATGGAGGAGGAGAGCGGGCTGCACGTGCGCTCCGGAGACAGCGAGGGTGAGGACGAGGACGACCTGGCCTCTTCAGACATCTCCACCTCCAGCGGGGTCCTCCTCGCGCCGGGCAGGCAGCAGGTCTGCATATGTCCGCTCTGCAGCAAGGTCTTCCCGAGCGCTCACGTGCTCCAGCTCCACCTCAGCTCGCACTTCAAGGAGAAGGACGGCGTGCGCTCCAAGCTCTCGCCCGACGGCTCCGTCCCGACCTGCTCTCAGTGCGGAAAGACCTTCTCCTGCATGTACACGCTGAAGCGGCACGAGCGCACACACTCTGGAGAGAAGCCCTACACCTGCGGCCAGTGCGGGAAGAGCTTCCAGTACTCGCACAACCTGAGCCGGCACGCCGTGGTGCACACCCGGGAGAAGCCCCACGCCTGTAAGTGGTGCGAGCGGCGCTTCACACAGTCTGGAGATCTGTACCGACACATACGCAAGTTCCACTGCGGCCTCGTCAAGACGCTCGCTATAGGCTGACGACGCTCAAATCACCTCCTTTTCTAGAAAAACAGCAGCAGCTTTTATGAAGCAGAAGAAGAATGATATCCAGTATTTTGCAGAGGGTTCATTAATGACTCCAGAAATCAACAGTTTGATGCACTTGGGTCTTTGACATCTTATGTATGTTACATATACATACATACATACATACATACACACATATATATATGTGTGTAATGTTATGTATAAAGAGTTCAGATGCAAAAGCCTCATCTTGGTCAAAAATGAGATAATGATACTGAGTAAATGCTCTCCAAACATTTCAACCCATCCAGAAGTATTTAGATAGAAACCTATACACAGAAGCTAGAGAGAAATACCAATATAAAAATGACTTTTTTGCATCTGATCTCTTCATATACAGTACATACGTGTGTGTGTGTGTGTGTGTGTGTGGGTAGTTAAAACTGTTTCAATTATGTGCACTTTTATACATTTATATATATACAATAATATAAAAGTTGCACATAACAACTGTTTTATATATACAAATACGTGACCTAGGACCACAAATCAGTCAATACACCTTTTTAAAAATATATATATATTTAGGAGAGGATAATATTTATACATCTATTAGTAAATCTGGAATCTGAAGGTCACCTTTATTAAAGTTGTTCAAATAAAGTTCTTGGCAATGCATATTACCAAACAAAATTATGTTTTATGGAACATGATATTTACTAAATATCCTAATGATTTTTGGCATGAAACAAAAAGCAATGTACCTGTGCTGCTGATGACTGCTGCTGTGCTCCAGGCTCTCTCACACACACACACACACACACACACGCAATGTCAAAGTCTCATATGCATCTATATATTATATATGTATATGAACGCAGTGCACTGATAAAATGGTTCCGCAGCTCCGTCCAGAAAGACTTGCTCTTGTATCTGCTGTAATTTATTACGAATCGTTTGAGCGTCGTGACCGAGAAAGTACTGTATGTTCATGATTTCATTGTTGTTTTATTTGTGTGGAATCTCTTATCTGAAGAGCAGACGGGCAGATTTTATTTATGCTGTGAGTGTTAGTGTCTCCTGAAGGCCTTCGTCACTGAAATGTTTCCCTCAAGCACTGGTGACGTGGTCTTTTACAGCTACCGGCTATCGGTCAGGAATTGAGGGTTTCCTTATAGTCCAGGACTGGATTTGAACTGACCCTCATCCGATCGTAGCGTTTTGACGGTTTAGAAGACATGAAGGACTAGTTAAGCTTAACTACTAATATATCAGAAGAACGCTGATAGTTGTTGAAACGTCTACTGGAACGTTTGTGGTTTCGGCTAACAGAAATATGGTTGAACCACTGCTGTCTGAATCTCAGAAACATTGATTATTCTCTCATTTGACAGATTTATGTAGTAGCAGTAACTAGCACTAAAAACCCACGCGATGCTGTATGTTTCATCGGTCCTGATAAACTTGATTAGTTCTTAGCCGGTTTGGGTTCAGGGTTTACTCTAGACTTGATGTTTAAAGCTCTCTAATGTTGGGCTAATCGATCAGTTGCTGTATGTGAGTATCGAGCACTTCACTGATAGAGACAACACTCATATACCGTAGGCTGCTATTTCTAACTGTGTATTTATTGTATATACGTGTTTTATTTATCGAATCATTGTCACATTCGGTTTATGACTGAAATCTCTGGTAAAAGCTGCAGTTTTTCACAGTCTTCCAGTTAAAAATGGCTGTGGTCGAAGGTTAAAAACGAGCACAAACATCCGAATGACATGAAGACTAATAATCTACCTGAAGCCTGCATCATATTCATATTCAAATGAATGTGTTTCACTGGAGCTCGTGGGCTATCAGGAGATTTTTGTGCATTTGAATTGTTCTTTTTTTGATGATGGTATGTAGACGAGATTCAACATTTCCGATGCCTTTCAGCGCTCATAAAAGCCAATACGTGGATGCAATAACGAACGGCGAATGATTCAGTGTTTGTGCTGTCAGATTTTCAGTAATAATGTGTATGTACATTAACACCGGATTATTGTCTTCTGAAGGTTCAGACTGTGAAACTCTATAATCGTAAGTAATATTTATTGATTAGTTTCTTGTGCAGAATTTTACTGTCGCTCAGAATTTTGACTTGTACAATGAAAGACGATACTAAGCTTCACTTTGTAGAAGTGCCATTAGATGTAATATAATTTTTTGATAAACAAAAGCATATTTTATAGGAAACAAAAGCGTCATTGTAAGTCCTTTAGTGAATGTAGATGACAATCTGTTTGAGTTGATTTTGCCTGAATTCTTCGGTAATTTATTTGGATTCTTTGTTTGTTTGTTTTTGTGTGTTTGCGCTTGCTTTGCTCTTTCTTTCTTTCTTGGTTTTTCTTTCTTTCTTCTCGGGCACATTGTGCCTGTTTGTTTGTGCTGTGAAAATGTGACAATCTTTATTTAGCTGAAGCGTAGATTAAACTACATTTTCTGTGAAATTACTGTGCTTGTTTTTGTTCGTTTTTGAAAAAAATGATGCTAGAGCACTGTTGCGTTTCAGAAAAACTCCTTTCAGAAAGATATGAATATTTAGCAGAAGCCAAATGATCAAGTTAGTAAAATCATCTTCAGTTATGGAAAACCTGTGAATTTGCAATCATTTTTTAAAATCCTACAAGGTTACTAAAGTCATGAAAATGCAAATCTTATATTTTTTATAAGGGTTATGAAAGATTCAAAATAACTTTGTTCATTAACACGCTCAAAGGAGTGATTTATTTCTGTAGGGCAACCTAAGTCAGTCCAAAATATGTTTTTAATGAACTCTACAGTATTTTGGCATCACCTGTAGAACCTAGCTGAATTAGACAGATGCGGACATCTTCATAAAACTACCAAAACTACACAAAAAAAATGTATTTAATATACATTTCTTTACATTTAACTCTTTTTTTCAGTGTAACTTCTATAATAATATTTTTAAAACATGCTGCAAGAAGCGGTAATTATGGAATATTTACATTATTTTTATTTTTCGATGAAACATTTATGTGCAATATAATAAAATTGGCAACATATTCCAGGGATACGTCATACGGGTTTTCATAAAAAGATTATATTAGCTTCTGTACACCTGAAAAAATCCCTACAAAAATCAGTCCGTAATATGTTTCCAATCAAACATTTTGTCATAAATTTATATGTAGAATCTACTTAAATTATACAGATGTCAACATCTTCATAAAACATCAAAACTACACAAAGTAAAAGAACACATGACCCAGGCATCTTTACTAAAATCTTCTGTATTCAGCTTGATTATATCATTGCTCTTTTTGGGTGTAATCTCAACAAAATCATCTTTTAAATCCTCCCAGGTGCCCGGAAAACTCCCGGAAAGTCATTGGCCCCAACGCATGTGAACCAGGAACGAACCTTTTCCGAGGAGTTTATTAGGAAATGAGTGCACAGAAACACTTCAGCTTCTCCTCAGTACAGAGGATGATGTGCTGATACATGCAGTTTTAACCCTTAAAGAGATTAAACTCATTTCTTTAACTTAAAAACGCCTCCTCCTTCACTGGACGCTCATTTGCATTCTGAGCAAACAAACATTCACGCCGGAGGAGGACAGGAAATGCGTGGCTAATTCGGAATCTCAAAGCCAATTCACTGGTCATTTTCTTAGCGAGCGAGATGCTAATTATTCTTCGACTGCACATGTAAAGCAATCCAGCTGCTCGGCGGTGATTCCCATGACCCTGCCCCCATCCGCCCCAGCAAACAGCCCGACTCTTTTGTGTGCGGTTAGTAGTTTGGCGTGTCTATTGTCCGCTCCGGCGCTCAGGTTCTGCCCTGAAGCTCAGTGAACCGCTGCAGACCCGCGTGAAGGGAGCGAGGTGTAAATAAGGGTGTGTGGCGGTCGGGCTGGAAATACTAGAATTTAAACCAGAGGCCTTGAGGATTATACTTTACTGACATTTCACCTGCTGCCAGAGACCGGTCACGTAATCACACACCAGAGGAGGAAAAACAACATTAAACATTGATGATAAAACGGACGCAAGCGTCTAATTGTGCATAATTGAAACTGCTTTCCAACGGGAGGAGAAAACACATTTTTTGATGTTGATGTCAAAGGTCATGTGGCAATGACCAGGGAAGTGTAGCTCTTTTCACAATACACAGCAGCTTTGCAGAAAAGCATAATGTTTAGGTGTGATACTATCGTGCCTTCTAGATGCAGATTAGAGTGGCATTCTTTACATTTTGCAAAGATATAAGCAATGTAGAAATATAAGCAACCATCAAACACCTTAGCAACAATCGAGAGCGACCCAGCAACAGCCTAACGACCAAAATAAAAAAACAACAACAACAGCCCAATAGCAACCATTCAGAGCAGATATGTAGCAAAAAGCTAAAAATGCTAACAACATGTAAGCAACACCCTAGCAACCACTAAAAGAAACCCAAACAACACCCTATCAACCATTTAAAAAAACAACCTGATAAAAAACATTCAGAGCGGATAAAAAAAATGCATACTATTTTCAACAAGCTAAACATGCTCACAACATGTGAGCAACCACCTAGCAACCACTAACCCCCCCAAGCAACACCCTAGCAACCACTCAAAAAACAACAACATCCCGATAAAAACCATTCAGAGCGGATAAAAACTGCATACTATTTTCGTGAAGCTAAACATGCTAACAACATGTAAGCAACCACCTAGCAACACCCTAGCAACCACTAAAACCCCCCAAACAACACCCTTTCAACCATTTAAAAACAACAACCCGATAGAAACCATTCAGAGCACAAAAAATGCATGCATGCATCAACAAGCTTAAAATGCTAACAATATGAGCAACCACCTAGCAACCACTAAAAACTCCCCAAGCAAAACCCTAGCAACCATTTTAGAAAAACAACAACCCGATAAAAAAAACATTCAAAGCCGATAAAAAAATGCATACTATTTGTGAGCAACAACCTAGCAACCACTAAAAGAAACCCAAACAACACCCTATCAACCATTTAAAAACAACAACCCGATAGAAACCATTCAGAGCAGATAAAAAAATGCATACCAGTATTCACAAGCTAAACATGTGAGCAACCACTAAACAGCTTGAAAAATGCATACTTAGTTACAAATGTTCACAACACGTGAGTAACACCCTAGCAACCCCAGGCGACATTAAAAAGGGTTATTTCAAATCAATCATTCAGAATGTTTAGAAAAGCACACGTTACAACTGAAAGGACAATGTTAAAGTCACATTATTTTACACATTGTTTTCATTCCCACTCATTTTAAGGGTATTTTATTTTGCGACCTGTGTTTGGTCTCCCCTTGATATCTGATTCAAAATCAGCTGAAGGACTGGACTAGACAACTAGCAAATGAGAAACAAGCATGCCATGACTAGTTGCACTCTTTGATGAGCGCGCTGTCGTCTCTTTGACTTAATTAGATGTGTGTTTTGCCCTCGCTTATCAAAAAGCTTCATGTAATTTCCATTTCACCACAGCTAGCACATTTGCATGTATTCCCCAGATGACAGCAAGTCTTTGTAGGAGAAGTGAAGTTGAAACTTAGATGTCTTCACCTCGCAAGGCCAGCGGTGGGAGACCTTGACCTCTGAACGGACGGCCGGGGACATCTGGTGCTGGCCATGTTTATTTATTTATTTACCTCATAACAAAAGACAGGTGGTCACACTTGAAAAGGAGCGATGCAGCCTCACACACACACACACTCATCCACAGAAAAAAAAAAAGAGCAGTGCTCTGTCAGAGACAAGACCTTTGTGTCTTATATAATTAACATCAAAACCTTGTATCCTTAATATCACCTTTTAAGCACTGTGGTCATACAGTGATGCTACGGCACGGTAATACTATGATACCTCGATACAAGCCATGATATATTGTACATGCAGCATCACATTTTCAAGGTATTTAACAGAATATCATAGAACAGATACTTCGATCAACAAGCTTACAGCTCGTTAGCAACCACCTAGCAACTCCCTAGCAACAAGGGTGTAACTTAGGATGAGGTTCTTGTTTCTTATTGAAAGAAACAAAACAAAGTTTATTGTAATTATTGGTAATTCATAGGGGTATTTTTCATAGGGGTATACATGCGTACCTAACAAAAAACACTCTCTGTAAGATAGACGTACCGTTACACCCTCTACTAACAACCATATTAACCCCAGCAACACCCTAGCAACCATCAAAAGAAGCTAGAAAAATAATTCTTAGCCAAAATGCTCATCACAAATGAGTAACCGCCTAGCAACACCTTGGAAACCCCTCAGAATAGCCTAGCTAACCCTAACACCCTCGCAAACCATTCGAGACACATGGTTAATAAACCTAGCAATCCTAACCCTTAACTAAACCCTTACCAACAAACTAAAAAAAATTACAGAAGAAGCCACCCTAACAACACCCTGGCAACCATGTACATTATCCTAGTGAGCACTAGTACAAACTTCTGTATAAAAACTAAAGAAAAAAACTACCTTGGCAACCAGATAGCGATCACTCATAACAGCTAAAAAATGCATATTTGTATCAGTGAGCTACAAATGTTCACAATACCACCCTAGCAACCTCCTAGCAACCATTCAGAACAGCTATTAAATGCATTCTTTTGTCAGCAACAACTCAGAAAACCCTAGCAACACCCTGGCAACCACTCTTAACAGCTACAAAATGCATTGTTTTGTGAGCAACAATTCAGAGAACCCAAGCAACACCCTAGCAACCACTCATAAAAGCCACAAAATTTATTTATTTTGTCAACAACAACTCAGAACACCCTAGCAACCACTCATAAAAGCTACTAAATGCATTTTTTTGTCAGCAACAACTCAGAAAACCCTAGCAACACCCTAGCAACCACTCATAAAAGCTACAAGATGCATTCTTTTGTCAGCAACAACTCAGAAAACCCTAGCAACACCCTAGTAACCACCCATAAAAGCTACAAAATGCATTCTTTTGTCAGCAACAACTCAGAAAACCCTAGCAACACCCTAGAAACCACTCATAAAAGCTACAAATTGCATTCTTTTGTCAGCAACAACTCAGAAAACCCTAGCAACACCCTAGCAACCACTAATAAAAGCTACAAGATGCATTCTTTTGTCAGCAACAACTCAGAAAACCCTAGCAACACCCTAGCAACCACCCATAAAAGCTACAAAATGCATTCTTTTGTGAGCAACAACTCAGAAAACCCTAGCAACAACCTAGAAACCACCCATAAAAGCTACAAATTGCATTATTTTGTCAGCAACAACTCAGAAAACCCTAGCAACCACCCATAAAAGCTACAAAATGCATTCTTTTGTGAGCAACAACTCAGAAAACCCTAGCAACACCCTAGAAACCACTCATAAAAGCTACAAAATGAATTCTTGTGTTAGCAACAACTCAGAAAACCCCTAGAAACACCCTAGCAACCACTCATAAAAGCTACAAAATGTTTTTAACAACCACTTGGAAAGCCCTAGCAACCACTCAGAACAGCTACAGAATGCATTCTTTTGTGAACAACTACCCAGAACATCACTAAATTGTGAAATTATGCATAACAAACTAGGTTTAAATCAAAAACTGACTGTAAGAAGGGGGACTCTAGTCAAGTCAAGTCAAGTCACTTTTATTTATATAGCGCTTTTAACAATACAGATTGTAGCAAAGCACTGAACATTA
>JAUCMU010000099.1:359935-379582 GCA_032275025.1 Enteromius treurensis
ATGACTATAGATAATGACTATTAATAAATAATATTAATAAAAAAATTATATGTTCATGCATTAAAGTAATGGAGAGATAAAATGCTTAATTGATTTTTAAATTTTTTTTTTTTATTTTTTATAATTTTGTTGAGCAAGGATGCAAAGTGACCGTAATGACATTTACAATGTTACAAAAGATGTCTATTTCAAATAAATAACAAAACTATTGTGCAGCAGACCTGTTTTAATAATCAGAAGTGTGTGTTGAGCAGTAAATCAGTATATGATAATGATTTCTGAAGATCATGTGACGCTGAAGACTGGAGTAATGATGCCGAAATAAATTACACTTGAACACAGATTCACACAGAAAGCAGTGATTTTAAGTCATAGTAATATATGACTATTTTTACAGTATTTTTGATCAAATAAATGCAGCCTGGTGAGCGGAGGAGACTTGTTTTAGGACCGTTTTAACCTCTGGAGTATATTTGACCTGGTTTGCGTGCGGACGGCCTGGCTCTGGTAATCACGCAGGTACCGCTGTAACCCGAGCCTGGCTCGACGGGGGTCTCTGGGGTGAAAGCAGAGCTCGCAGATGCTTGTTAGAAGCAGCCGTGCCATCAGCGAGTCATTAGGGGTCCGGCGGCCCCTCGTGCGCTCCGGCGGGGCCCGCGTTTACACGCAGGAGCACAGTGGAGTGTCATTAACAGGAACAGCTTTCGTGAGAGCGCCGGCACCCCGCAGGAACACACGAAACAGCACTTAAACCTTCAACAATAAACCTGAAACATGCTATAGGACGTAGATAATAATGTATAAAACCTGTCTGGTTTGTTAGGAGAGGAAAACCTGGAATCTGAAACATCTCCTTTAAAGTTGTTCAAAGTAAAACTAAATTTCTATGATTATGTGTATTTTAATGATTTATTTTGGCAAAAACTGATAATGTGGGGTAAAATGGTTTGCAATAAAATGTTTTTTTTTTTTTGAGTAGTTTGGAAAAAATCTGATACAATTAAAAAAACATTGAAATACCTAGCATTTACGTTATAAAGCTGCCGAAATATGTGTGCTGAGCTCAATAAATGCACCAGATCTGATACAATGATAATAATAATCTATGATCTGAGGCCTTTAAATAAAGCATCATATCTAATTCTAGAAGCTTGCATTGTTTCGTCAGGGCCGTTCAGTTGAGTGTTTGAATAGATGGGAGATGTTCACTTGTTTTACAGTCGAATGATTGTGTGTTTGTCTGTATTGCAGCGGAGCTCTTCCACCAGCTGTCTCAGGCTCTGGAGGTTTTGACAGACGCCGCTGCCAAGGTGGGAATCACCTGAATCATAATTCATGCATCATAAAGCACACTTACGATAGATGACCTCAATCCTTTTTACTCCACTGTCTGCAACAGTACTTGAAAAGCTTCTGTTCAGTAGGTCTCCTCGGCTGTAGGAGTGCCCATAGATCGATTGAATGATCATCATAAAAAATAATGAATTAAAAGTAAAAACATGAATAAATCAAGTATTGTAGAAGTTTTAGAAGTGTAATGTTCTTCTAGTGGTTATCATTTTTAAAAGGATGTTTAAAAACTTAATATTTCTACCTGATCATTTTTATTTTTTGAATCTGGCGTAACTAAGGAAATGAATATTCGTAATACAGATTTCCATGGCGGTTACTTTCCATGCCTAGAAATCAGTTTTAGACACACGTTTTCCAGGAACGCTGAAGAAAAAAAAGTTTCCTTAGAGACAAAGATTGTTTTAAGTCGTCTTGAGGTCCTCTCACACTGATATAGAAATCATTTGTTCATTTGTTTTTCTTTCTTTCAGGCCGCGTACGACAAGGTCCGTGCTGCTAAAAAACAAGCCGAGGAGAGAAACAGAAAGCTAGATGACAAGAGGAAGAAGATTAAACTCGGTCAGCTCCTCTTCATCAAGTCATTTCTGCTTCCTTGTGATGTTTTATTTCTCACAATTCTGCGTAAAAAGTCAGGAACACACACATAAAAAAATACTTCAGACTTCAGATATAAACATGCACTTCTGAGGAAAAAAAAAACATTTTATTCCTATAAATTTTATTTTTAAAAATGTTTTCTTGTTTTGTAGATTTGGAGGCGCGAGAGCGACAGGCAGACGGCGTGAAAGCAGAAGAGGTTAAGATCACCCGCACATTAGAAGAGGAGGTAAGAGCTTTGTTTTAACTCCATTAAGTGCTTGTGATTTGTGTGTCGCAGCCTAACAAATGACCGTTTACGAAGAAGTCCCTCCAAATGTACAGCAAGTTATTTGGGATGCATTTTCTTCTGCTAGGTGACTAGTTATCGAGGATGCTTTTATCAAAAACATTGCATTTAAAAGAAAGTTCAACCAAAAATGAAGAAATGCAGAAAATGTACTGAACTACTAGCCATCTGAGATTTGTGTCTTCATCAGGCTTGTTGAATTGTGTCTCTGCATAATTACGCTTCCTCCGGTGAAAAAGTGTTCTGGTGTGAATCAGAAGGGAAAGCTGCACAGATCAAGCAGCGTTTACAACCAAAACGGCTCTTAACTTTAAAGCTTTAGTCTTCTCCAGATGTTTACTGATGGACTCATTCACATCCATTGCTGAGACACATTTCTCCGGATCTGATGATGAAACAAACTCGGACGGAGCACTCTTTCAGACTGTAATCCTGGAAGCGTCAGTGCTTCAGTAATGCTCCGATAGGCGGCAGTGTTTGTCGTGTGGAGTCTGAGTGACGGGTTACTGCGGGTCTGTAGGAGATTCTAGCAGCACGGAGTATTGTTTTTGTTATGCATATAATAATTCTGGGAATGCGTGTGGTTGCGTGTCTCTGTGTTGTAGATCACCCGTCTGAGGGAGGAGGGATCACGAGAACTACAGGAGCAGCAGAGACTCATACGAGAGCAGATCCAGAGAGAAAGAGACATAAACACAGGCACAGGTGCTTAAACACACACATTTACAGTTCTGCATTTAGCTGAGGCATTAATCCAAGCACTTGCACACTGCATTGAAAGATCATGTTTGTCTCTTTATGACCTCGTTATGTATGGTTAATGCATGCATGCTGCTGCTAGCAACGCTGGGGTCATGAGTTCGATGCATGATTTATTCGCCTTAAATGCACTCGCAGAGACTTTAGATAAAAGCATTTGGCAAGTGCATTGAAATATATAAATGAAAAAACATTCCCTGTCTAAATGAGGACATGTCATCATAATTTCATGTAATTCTGTATTTAAACTAAATAAGTAAATAAATGAATTTGCTATTCGATAAATAAACGTTCATAGATCACCTAAAAAAAGCACTCAATTATCATTTGCTCTCTCTCATATTATTACACTTTTTATTATTATCATATTTTTCTTAAATACTTTTTTATAGTGAAATACTGCAATGGCAGTATTTCTTATTTAATATTGTTTAATACTAAAATAATTAAAATAATTTAGTTCAAGGTATTTATTTGATTTAGTTTGTTTTTAATAATAAAATATAATTTATATATCTATAAGACTATAAATAAATAATGATGATAATAATAACAATAATAGTATTTATTATTATTTAATGATTAATAATAGCAAATATGTAGTTATTTATTTAATAAATAATAATAATAATAATAATAATAATAATTTTCTATTGTTATTATTACTATGTGTCATTTATTATCATTAGTATTACTATTAGTATTAATAATAATAATAATAATTATTATTATAGTTTTGGGAACCAAACATCATTGGACCCCGTTGACTTCCACTGTGTGTGGACAAAAAACACTGAGAAATTCTTTTTAAAACATGTTTTGCAGGGAAAGTCAGTCACACAGGTTTGAAATGACATGAGAGTGAGTAAATAATGACTGAATCATTATTTTTGGATGAACCTAAATTACAAACCTGGAAACTCAAACTGAAGTTACCCAATCTTTTCTATTTATCATTTCCTCATTAGTCCAAGAATCATGTTTATGTGCGTTTAATCCTTTAATTTGCCCAGTAGTTTGTTTTATTGTGATTGTTGTGTTGATTTCTGGAACGCACAAGTCTCACATCATCAGAAACAGCTGCTGCGTTTGATTTATTACCAATGCAGGGAGTATAAATGGATAATATTGTCCTTATACAGATCTGACCACACGCAACCGTCTCGGTGTCTTACTTCCAAAAAATAAACAGAAAATGCTTTCTCGAGGCGCATTCAAGCAGGTAGCTGCAGAAAACCTTGTGTTTGTGTGTGTTTAATGTCTCTATAGTGTTGTTTGTGTGTGTTCTCGAGGGCTGAATGATGTGCTGTGAGACCTGAGCTGATATTAGACTCACATTTCCTCTCTTACAGACTCTTCAGCTCTACATCAGGGGAACCGCAGCGTGACTCCTAAATTAAAGGTATGTGCATAGAAGTCAACGGCAAATAATAAATGAATGAATAAATAAAAAAATATATATATTTGCATAGAAGTGAATACAATTATACAAGCAAAGTAATAATAAAAAATACATATGTAAAGAAATTAATAGCTAAATCGAACAAATGTACGCACACACACATGAATGGATACCTAAATAAAGGGGATAAAAAGGTATTTGTAAAATATGTAAAAAATTATATGTTATATGTATTAATATTAATTGTCAAATTCTTAAATAATATGAATGAATTAATAAATGTGTTTTTAAAATATTACCAAATAGTCCTCATCCTTATATTTCATATTTTCATTAAATGTTTTATTTACTTTTTTGTATTTTAAAAAATATATTTTTTTATTTAGTCGGATCAAAAACTATAATTATATGTTTATTCATAAAGATGAATAATTGTTCATTTTATTTTACATGTACATATAATGTAATGGATTCTAATATCTAACAGACTATATATATTTTATTTACTTTAGAGTCCATATGCTTATTATATATACGTTTTTTGTTTAATCTTTTTTTGATAATTTAAATAAATTATAAAATATACATATATATTTATATGAACTATATATTTCCTATTTTTTCTGAAGTATTTTTTTATTATGTTAAATTTTCTATTTAGTTTTACTGAAAATAAATATTGAATGCATTTCAATTTCTTTTAATGATTTATTAAATGTTGTTGTTGTTATAATTATTATGATAATTATTATTATTAACAATAATCATTAATTTTTCATATTTATACTTACTTTTAGGATTTAATGAATTGCCTCATCATGACTCACGACCCACCAGGGCTTTGTGAACACGACATCATGTCTGTTCAGTAATTTAATCAATGTTTCTGAAAGCAGGAATCAGATGGACGGCTTTCCTAAAAGATATAATCTGGCAGTAACATAATCATAATTCACAGGCATATGCAGCTTTCCTGTGTTCATCATCCTGTCTTTCAGTGTCATTGTTTCGTCTGGAGACTCAGCAGGACTGTATTTCGTTTGGAAAGCTCTCTGTTTTCTTCATTAGCTAATGTGTTTATATATTTAATCTCATTATTGTGTTCCGAGCGTCTATCCTCTGCTGAATTAGCCTGATGTTTGTAGCTCGTTCAGCAAAAATAAACCCCAGCGCTGCAGCTGAAGTACGGTTACGTTACGTGAGGTTTGGCTTGGACTCCCAGCAGTCTCGGATAGATCAGTGTTTCAGGCGCGTCTGCGCTCGTGTATATTTCTTTAAAGCTCATTCGTCTTGACTTTCTCTGAGGAGTCTGATTAAACCAGTACAGGCCTTATAAAAGCAATTCGCTTTGCTCTTTATCTGGACCACTCCATTAAGCCGAGTCCACGAACCGCGCTCGTGTTCACTTTCTTTATTAGAGAGGTGATAAATACTGTGTTACAGTTCATTATTGACTGCTCTGCTGTAATTTAAACAGTGTGAGTTTGGAGAAGCTCAACCTGAGAAATAAAATTAATACTCCATATGAGGCAGCACAATCTTACTTAAAAAAAAGAAAAAAAAAAGAAAGTATATTAATATGAATACTAAAAAATATGCTGGAATATATGTGATATTATATTAAAAACATGATTTATTATTTACATTAATATTCATTATTTATTACCCAAAATAAAAACAAATAAAGTAATTAAAATAAAAGGAAAATGAACAAATATGTATAATAATATAATTATATAAGTTATTTATTATTTACATTAACATACAAATTAAGAACATATAAAATAAACATGCATGTTAATGTAAAGAAATAAAAAAAAAATATTTCTATCTTTCTCAAATATCTGTAATTATAAATAAAATGGTATATCAGTGTTATTATGGTTTTATAGTTTTTATTAATATTTTTAATCTATTTTAATTTTTTTTTCTTTTATAAATTTTGTTGTTTGTCATTTTTAGGAGTTTTTGTAAAAACCATATATATATATATGTATTTATATATGTCTGTTATATTATGTTTTATTTTAATAAAAAAATTATATATAAATTAGTGCTGTTAAATTATTAATTGCATCCAAACTAAAAGTAAAATATGTTATTTTTGTATATTAAATATATTTATATATATAATACATATATTTTCTTTAAAATATATTCTGTATGTGTGTATGTAGTGTATTCATACATAATGGATATTTGGATGTGATTCATTATTTATTATACACATTATCTATTATTGATTAATTGTTTGATAGCAGTAATACAGGGGTGGCGAAACCCGGTCCTGGAGAGCCGCAGCCCTGCAGAGTTCAGCTTCAACCCTAATTAAAACTCACCTGTCTGTAGCTTCCAAGTAACGTTTCAGACCTTGATTAGCTTGTTCAGGTGTGTTTGATTAGGGTTAAAGCAAAACTCTGCAGGGCTGCGGCTCTCCAGGACTGACGTTCGCCACCCCTGCTCTAATATATATATTGTGTGTGTGTGAGAGAATTTTCTTAGCCATATAATCAAATGATGTTTAGGATTGCACTGCAATCAGCATAAATAAATATGAATAATAATAATATATTTTTTTGGTGCATTACAGTGATTTTTACATTACAGTATGAGAACTGAGGGAGGAAGGTTTCACTTAAATAATCATTATTTCTGTGTGTGTGTGTGTTTCTCGTCCTCAGCTGAAGTGGAAGTGTAAAAAAGACGACTCCAGCAATGCCGGCTATTCTCACGAATGTCTTCAGAGCCTCTTCCAGAAGGTGAGTCTTGATGAGCTGGGTGTGTGATGGATCTTGATGAAGCGGGTGAGAAAGTGACCTCGTGTGTGAACGAGCAGTTTTCTGCGGTTAACGAGGTCTGCATGACATCAGCCGTTAAAGGCTTTTATTCCCCTCGTGTGAGCTCCATTACGTTTAGCAGAACGCTGAAGGCACATGCCACCGTTACAGACGCGTTTAGAGCCGTCCGGGGACTCGCTGCTAATCTTCTCTTCACATGCAACTCTGTTCAGTTAGCTTCTTCATACCTCTGTGTTTCTGCTTCCGGATTGGCTCGAGCAGGGGAAGTCTTTCCGGTCTCTGTACTCTGTAACGAGATTGAACTTAACAATCAAAGTCTTTTTATACAGATTAGAGATTATGCTGCTTTACTCCACAAAGCTCAAACGTTTCACAATTAACTATCTGTATCAGAAACAACACAAGTTTGTTGTAAGAAGCGTTATTTGAGGAAAGGGTGCAGTAGAACTAACGTTACCCTGCGCTCCTGTCATTTCTGATGTTTGTGAGAAAGGCTAATCGACTCGAGCATCAGCGGTAGACTCGTGAACTGATGGATGATGTAAGACTGATAGTGTGGGTCGAGGTCTTGGAGACGTCTGGATGTATGAAATAGGCCTCCTCTGGGACGCTCTGCTTTGTCAGTGTTGGCAGGTTTTCCTCGTTCCCGAATGTCAGATGCTTTCTGCTTCTCAGAATCATCTCACTGGAGCGTGGAGGAGGAAGAATGGACACAAAAAAAACTAAAGAAAGAAATAACTAATTATGTCTTGTGTGAAAGTGAAACAAACAAAAATGTTGTTATATAAAGTAAGATCAATTCTTAGGCCTTTTTTGTCATGAAAATGTTAAAATAAATCCTTAAGAAGGTGCTAAAATAGATTTTATTTTACAAAAAAAAAAGGTCTATTTTAATAACTTTTTTTATTTCATGAGATAAACTGCCGTTTGATGTTGCATTAAATACAAATAAATACAAAAACCTTTACATATTTTTTCTGGTTCTCTGAACAAAATCAATACATAGGCCTATAATAATTAAATACAAGGCAAGTATATTTATATGGCACATTTCATACAGGGAGGTAATTTATGGTGCTTTACATAAAAAGTTGAACAATCATAAAAACAATAATCACAACATTAAAACAAAAAATGTAAAAAACTGATTGATTATAATGATTTAAAACAGACAGAAAGCAATCAATACCAAAAATACAGTGTCTGTGAAGTAAACTTTACTTTAATCATTTTATTTTATTTATTTTAATGTATTTAATTAGCTAAAGTATCATGAAATTAAACCTAATAATAGACTTTAGAAATAAGAAGTAGTGTTTTTTTAGGAAATTTTTGGTATTTATGGCATGAGTTAATTGTCTTGAAAATGTGACAATACAATAAATAAATAAATAGTTTAGTTTATTTAACTTTTTTGCTATGGTTTCATTTCTGTGGTCATATTTGTAAAATTATATTTTTATCATTATTAAATTATTTTAAATTATTTCTATCATGAGCTTAACTTTCACTAAAATGTGACAAAACAGTAACTCCTAAAAAAAGGATTAAAATAAAATGTATTGAATTTTTTATAGAATTTAGAATTTATTTTATTTATCTATTTATTTATTGCAAATTTGTGTTTACATTTTTGTGGTCATATTTAACATTAAAATAATAAATTAAACAAAAAAAGAATGGTTTTCGGTAAAATGTAAAAAAATAAATAATAATAATAGAAATAAATTAGATAGAATTAGAGAAGAATTTTCTTAGAATTGATTGTATTTTCATGACATTTATGCTCTTTTCTTGCAATTCCCATGACTATAATCATGATCACAAATATTATTTTAAACCGTAAAGTAGACACTACGTTAGTATTTCTTTTACTGCTTTTAATTGATGCTGATTTAAATAAAACTGTTCTTTATTATTATAGAGTTAGACATCCAGTGCGTTATTGTCATAACAATTCCAAAAAATGCTCATGGTCTTTTATATTTTCTTTTGAATGTTGTGTTTTCATAGCATTGCTGCTGTAATGATGTTTGAGAGGAATCAAGCGCTCGAGTCAGTGTTTAGTCTGGACGTCCTCCTTTCCGAGGGTCAAAGGTCAAATACCGACTCCCAATTCACTCCCAGAATTCCTGATAGTTGTTGGTGTGGAGGAGTGGATGAATTTCTCATGCTCTGAACAGAAATAGAGGCCGTTCTGCTGATTTATGACAGGCGTTATATAAGTCTTGGCAAGAAGCGGTTTACTCTAAAAATAGTCAAATTAAATCTGATTCTTCTCACGGTTTTATGTTCCTCTAGTTTTTGCTCATGATTGAGTTGTGATGTTTGTATTGCAGTATGGAGACGTCTTGAACATTCTGATATCCAGTAAGAAGAAAGGCAGTGCCGTGGTCGAGTTTGCTTCAGCAAAAGCAGCTGTGAGTCTTTTACATTACGTCTTTCTGTTTTATCAAGCATCATTTTCTAAATATTTCCCCACAAATTTCCTCAACTCTTTATTGTTGTAATGAGTCTTTCACTTTTCAGTGTAATATTTCTTATATATTTAAAATATTTATTTTTTTAATACACATACATTCTTTATAAAATGTACAAAATAATTGAAATAAATGCTTTTTTAAGAATATATACATTTTTGCCTAAAAATGTGAACTTTCATTCATCCAATTAAATATAAATAAACAAATAAATAAACAAACAAACATATTACGTTCCAGAAAATCAATACAATGCAGCACAACAGATTTCTGAGGCATCATGTGACACTGAAGACTGGAGTAATGAACCTGGAAATTCAGCGCCTAACCCTAACAGAAATAAATTCTATTTTAAAGTATATTAAAATAGAGAACCAATATTAGAAATCGCAATAAGATTTCACTTATTACTGTTATATTACTTTTTTTTTTAAAATCAAATAAATACAGCGTTGATGAGCAGAAGAGTCAGTATACAGTATGTGAACATATGTATATATATATATACATACTATTTATGAAATGTGAAATGTGTAAAATGTGATCTTTTAGTCACTAAATTGTAAATCGTTTTTTACATTTAAAAAAAATAAATAATTTAATACAATTTATGAGGTATTTTTTGTTGTGACATACAGTGTGGGAAAACAAATATTAATTAAAAAAGAAAATAAATCATCAACTAAAACATAAAATTAAACCCTTTTTTTTATATTTTATGTAATATTTTTTGTATATACAATATACATTAAATTACACTTGAAAACACGCACACGTTCAGTAATTTGTGTACATTATATATGTTTATAAAAGTGTTATAACAGCACTCATTTCACTGGGTTATTTGTGTCCCTGGAGCACAGCAGCAGTCATCAGCAGCACAGCTATACTTGTAGCAATAACCAACAACGCATTGTTTGAGTCAAAATTATTCATTATAATTTTATGACAAAAATCATTTGGATATTAAGTAAAGTTCATGTTATGTGGAAAAATTTCGTAACTTTTCTACCATAAATATATCAAAATCGTTTTTTTTATCAGTAATATGCTTAATTTGGACAACTTTAAAAGTGATTTTCTCAATATTTGGATTTTTTTTTTGCACCCTCAGATTTTGAAATAGTTGAAATATCTGAGCCAGATGTTGTCCTATCCATCAATGGAACTGTGTTTTAAATGAGATTCCTCTGTGCTCTGCATCAGGACCTGGCGTTTAAAAACGAGACCGGTCTGAGTGGAAACGCTCTAAAAATCACCTGGCTTGAAGGACAACCTGCCCCGACGTCACAGACCGACTCCTTCGGTGCACAACAGGTACAACAAACCATAAAACTACACAAAATCAGTTTTATATTACATCAAGACAATAAAGCCTCTTTTGCATTGTGAGATCGATACTATCATATTAGTACAGTTTTCCCCCAAATTCTCATTATTGTGATGAGTTTAAATCATTTACATTATTTTTCTCAATAATGATTAGATAATTTTCTAAATGCAAAGTCACATTTCTTTTGATTTTGGGCTGAAATATATGGACGCTGATTCTCACCATGGACTAAACTAATCTGAAAAAGTCAATCAGAAAGAAAAAAAAGGTCATATTTATATATTTGTTTTTTATTCCATGGCAGAAATAAACTTGACTTCTCATGATTACTCACAACTCAAAAAAGTCAAGGTTGTTTTTAAACTCTCATAAAATGTATTTATTTACAGTTGACTATAATTGTTATTAAATAAAATGAAAAATAAGACAACGGAAGTAATGGGGTAAATAAAATAGGAAAATCTAAATGAAGATAATAATTAAAAAAACTGAATTAAATGATCAACAAATACATGAAAATGAAGCATATTTTTATTATGTATATTTGTGTATCCTATACGTTTTCTTTATGTTTTGAATATCTATATTAGGGTGAATTATATATTTTTGGTGAGAGTGTGATGCACAGGAGAAAATGTGTTCATTTATATGTTCATACCTTATACAACTAATGCTCCATATTGTGAAATAAAAAATCAGAGTTAGGCTGCTTTTTATTCAGTAACAGAAACACTCATCTCATCACTCATTTACATCTTATATAAGATTCCCCCTATTAATAAATACATTTAATAGGCTAAACATCTTTATATTTAACAATAGAGTTTTGAACTTACTCCAAACATTTTCTATTCATAATTTATTTTAAATTTAGTGTGACACGTAAAGGACGGGAAGCAAGCTCAAAATAAATCTGTGTGAAACACATGAAGCAGCAAACTCTGCTTCTGTGCGTGAGCGTTTGTCTCTGTGTGTACGTTTAACAGACGTTTAGGGTTACCGCAGCGTTCCAGATGATTCCTATAGATTTGGCGTTCAATCTAAATAACATATTTCATAGCGCTGGGAGAGACGTGTGTAAACACACAGCTTCACTGACTGAACAATGACATGGCTGGGTTTGTTTGACTTGGAGCTCACGGCTCTCGACCCCCAGCACCGGTCTCATTATGGCCCAACACGGCAGGACGTGTGTGTGTGTAATGTGTGACTGGCACGAGATCCTGCATGAAAACACTCCTCCTGACTTCACTGCTTCGCTCCAGGCTCTTCACACACATCTATATCTGCTGAGCACGGACGGACGAGGCTATTAACTAAAGCTATTACAGTCGTTTTTGTTAAAAAATGAAATTAAATATGAATATCAGATGAAAAACTGCAACAGATTATTTACTAAAGCTAAATCTTTGATGATGGGTTGATGTACTAAAACTAATAAAACTGAAAAAATTTAATAAAAGCATAAAAAAACAAAAGCTAATAAATTAGACAAAATCACTTTACAAGTTTACTAAGACTAAAAATTAAACTAAATATCCAAAATAAAAGCACATTTTTATATGCTAATAAATATTGCAATGTTTATGTTTAAAGATACTCTTGAGTAGTGTTGTTATATATATATAAATAATAAAAATAATAAACAAAATAGCATTTTTGTTATTTTTATTAGGTTTTTTTTAAGTGTCTATGATATGACGTTTTTAAGAATTACTTTAAAAAAGTTAATAATTTATTAGTTTCAGTTAAACAAAAATGGGAAATGTGGCCTTGGCAACTTTTTTTTAAGGTATTATTTTACTGTGTTTTACTGGTTCTGAGTTGCTGAAGTAAACAAGGGTTGCTAGTTAGTAGCAAAATATTTTAAATGTTGTTAAATTATAACTAGACCATTGCTGTTTCGTACCACACCGTATTAAACCACAAGCACTGAAATAAGGGTTAATGCATCAGTGAGGAGCCGTTCCTGATCCATTAACGTCCTGTGGCTGTGAATCAGTGCTCCTTAGATCCAGCAGCAGAAGAGCTCCAGGGCTTCAGGTACATCAGTCATGATAAAAGCCTCTGATTCAGGGAATTATCCTTCCTAAATCTGCTCTTCTGGATGTTGAACCGACGCAGGTTTACTCAGAGAGAGTCTTACCCCGCTGGTTTTCTGACGTGTCTCACTAGAAGCACACTATACTGTTTAAAAGTTACGTTTTATTCATGAATGTTGTCAAGGGATCTGACTCTGAACCGCTTCATCAGGCTGCAGGTTTCTGAAGGCAAGTACAGAAAAACTGGGTAATGCCTCTCAGGGCCGTGTGGCCCATCAGAGAGGTCAGCCGAGACGCTGGTGGAGGTCTGACCGAGGCCCTCTGCATCCCATGATTCCCTCAGACCGGTGGTGAGGTCAGAGCTGGTTTCTGCAGCTGGGTCTCTGAGGTTTAATGCAGCTGCGCTCCAGCTCAGGGGGATTTCTCCACGTTTATGTTCAGTGGAGACGTCTAATGTGTCTCAGCTCTGTGTTATAGATGATCCTGGTCAGATATCATAGCAGTGATTTGTTGTCCTGGGAGTAGAAAGGAGAAATAGGCAGGTGATGTGTTTGTCACTTCGTTAAATCAATGAACAGTGTTGGTAAGATGAGTAAATACTTCAATTAGAGCTCCAAGATTTGACCTAAAAAATGCATGCGTGCTTATTTTGTCATATTTCTAATTGTAATTTAAACTACGACATTATAAACATTTAACTTCTCATAATATTATTAATAATAATAATAAATATTATTATCATCACATAATATAATATGTTTTTATTGTTTGTCTTGATACTTAATAAAAATAATAATTTATTATTTAATTTATTTTAATTGGTTACACTTTATTTTAAGGTGTCCCTATTGCAGTGCAATTATACATTTACTGAGTAATATTTAGTGTTAGATTTTATTTTTTGATTGTTTTAAAATTACATTTATTATGCAAATGCAATTATTAAAATAAAATTAGTGCTGTCAAATTATTGGTATTGTATTGTAAAGTAAAAAATAAATTGTAATAATAATTTATAGTAATAAGCAATTAACTAGTTTTGTTGTATAACAAGATTATATATTTATGCCTTAATTTAATCACTTTCTAACATTTAATCATAAATTGAATTAAATAATGTTAAATTGTAATATTAATAATAAATGTAATCCAGTAATGTAATATATGTGTGTGTGTGTTTGTGTGATTAATCACATCCAAAATATTTTTTTCTTTTACATTGTATGTGTGTGTGTGTGCTGGGAATATTTAGTATTTATATATAAATACATATTTAAGGAAAATACCTTTTGTGTTTGAATATTACCTATGTTTAAATATAATGTCAAATATAAGATTATAAATGTAAATATTTTTTATGTGTTTGTGTTTCTATATACATAATAAATACACACCACACACACATATATTGTGTATTATAACACAAACTTTTATTTTGGATGTGGTTAGGTGTGAACAGTCATTTAACAGCAGTAATATATAGCCTATATACAGTATATGCAAGTAAATTCTATATAATATGTAGTAAATATTAACTGCTTGATTGTTTATATCATCACAGAATATAACTATCATCATCCATACACATGCATGAAGATATTATAAACATGCTGCTTTGAATCCATGCGTTTGCTGAAAAGCAATGTACAAATGAAATATCATATTTGATATCTAAATGTTGTTCATCATCTTCCGCTCTGTCGGTCAGGAGAGACACTCTTGAGATATTTAGAAACACTGGGCTCCGTCTAACATTAACGTCTCTGATGATAAATCTGGATGATTTGGATTGGGTTTGGTTTCACGGCTCAGAGCTGTGATAATTTCCCAGGCCTTGCGTGATATATGAAGGCCAGACGCTTGTGTAATAAATGACTAATAAGAGTTTTTGGATGGAGTGCTTATTCAGAAACGAACAGAAATCATCATGTTCTGCAGAAATGTAATTTGCTCAGTTTACTTTCACAGACTGCAGTCTTGGCTTCACTCGATGTTCTGGATGTGTAAACTAATAGAGTCGTTCCCTGCAACATCTGCTCATATCTGACATCTTATCACTGTGTGCAGACTCATATCATATCTCTGTGCACTTCTAATCTAAAAAATAAACATAATATTTTAGATAACATTTACTACTATTGAATATTATTATCTTTGATTAAAATGTCTACCTTTTAAAATGTAATGTTTGAAAAATAAGTATTAGTATTAGCAATTTTACTATTATGTTGCAAAATAAAACATAAAATAATATAATGCTAAATTTACTGCAGTTTTAATTTTTGTATATTATTTTACTAAATAATAATAATAACAATAATGTATATATTATTTAAACAAACAATCATAGTTATTATTTTATTGCATAATTTTGCATGCAACAATTCATTTATTAAAAGGGTTAGTTCATGCAAAAATGAAAATGAATCAGTTTTACTTGCCCTCAAGGCATCCTAGGTGTATGTGACCTTCTTAAAAAGTTAAAAAGTGTCCTGGCCCTTTCTGGACGGGTCCTTTATACTGACTGGTGTTTTCTTACGATTCATTACTCACCTCTGGAGTCATGTAAAGTACATTTTAATATGAATAGATGCGCTTTATTTGACGACTTGTGGACTGTTGAACAAAAACACCCATCCATGCCTTTATCAAGCTTTAAAGAGTCAGGAGAATTTTTTCGGTAAATCCGATTGCCTTCATCTGAAATAAGATAAGTCATATAAACCTAAGATGCCTCGAGGCCAAGTAAAACATGGACTAATTATCATTTTTGTGTGAACTAACTCTTTAACGACAGACAGACACTTTAAAAAACGATTTCTAATTTCTACCCCCAACAAAACACTGCTGTGAAATCTGCCCAGAACTGAAACACGTGAGACATCTCCATTTCACATAAAGCTGGTGGAATTCACACACAAGGATCGTGACCAGCACTCCGTGGATCGGTCGTTCGGTCTCTTGCGTAATGGCTCTTCCCGACGCAGTCGCTGCTAAATCATGCTGATCTACGTGGAGTTGGAGATAAAAGTGCTCACTCAGGGAGTCTGGTTCCTGCCAGACACAACATGAAGCAGCCGGACGGGCTATTTTGAGGAGTCATATCTCTAGAGCACATTCCTCCTCAGAATACATTGGTTTCGTGCAGACGGAGGGGTTTCTGGGAAGGTTTCAGGGCGGCTGACCCGTGCTAGTTTGCGGTGAGAACGGTGATTTGAGGGAGGGGTATTTTTATCTGAGATGTATATTTGTGAGATTTCCTCCCACTGCAAAATCTGATTTTTATCTTGTTTTCCAGTAAAAATTTTTTGTTTAAAAACAACAATAAATATCTGCTAATTTAATGTAAATGTAATGAGAAATATAAGTTTGTTTTCTTCTGACCCCATTTGCAGGTTTTGTATTAGTTTCAAACTTAAACTCACTTTTTTCAGAAAACCAGAATTATTTCAGAAATAAAACGACACAACCTATAATTTTTTTATTAGACTGAAAGTGACATTTTGCACATCGAAACACATTTTTTCTTGTTTTTTTAGTAAAAGTAATATCTAAACATTCCTAAATCGAGATATGTTTACTAGTGATGCAAAAGGACAAAACGTCTTCATATTTTTAAAACAAATGTTTCAGACTCCTTAAACATGAACATGAACTCACATCATTTTGAGTCACTTTGGTCAGTTTTTCAGAAAAAAAGGCCTATTTTATCATTTTATTCTGAAAGAAATAATTACTTAGTTGTATGTTTGTATTGTTTTCCAGTAAAAATATCTAAACATCCTTAAATGAAGGTAGATTTAGGATGCACGATGAGATAATGTCAGAAAATATATTCTTGTTTTCCTTTCGTATAAATGTTATTTTCCTGACTCCATTTGCTGAGGTTTCTTCTTGCTTTCAGTATAAACTAGTTTCATTTTGATCAGTTTTTCAGAAAACGAGATTTCTCACTCTATTATTCTGAAGTAAATGAAAGCAAGACTTGAGTTTTATGAGAAAGCACTGACATTCTGCGCGGCAAAACATGATTTTTCTTTCTTTTCCGGTTCTTTTTCTCGAGAACAAATATATAAACATTCTTCAGTCAGGATGTGACAGAAGACAAGAAATAAACTGATTGAAATAAAGCGAGTTTATGGTTAAAACAAGAACACATCTGTCCTTTGTGTTAGAAAAATAAACTTGTTTTCCTTTTGTATGAAGTTGATTATTTGTTCTTGATTTAAGCATAAACCCACTTCATTTTGAAGACTTTTTATCTTGTGTCATTTTGCTTCTCAAGTAAATAAAAACCAGACAAAATACTGACGTTTCTGAAAATCCTCAAAATACCCTTCTTTCTCTGCAAAAGTTAACATTTTGCATTGCAATTTTATTTTAGTGTTTCGTCTTGTTTTTCCCCCCAGTACAGCTACAGTATATGAACATTTAGAAATGAAGATGCACAAAATATTTACTAAAAATAGATTTCTTTTTTACTCCATTAGCAAACATTTCTTCTTGTTTAAAGCTTAAACTCATTTCATTTTGACAAGTTTGTTTCAGATAACAAGACAAAATACTGACGTCTCTGAAGAGAAGACTCAAAACACCGTTTCTGTCTCTGAAAAGAGACCTTTTGCTACGTACAAAAGAGAAATGTTTACGCCAAAAACAAACCTTTGTATTAAGTTTATTTTCTTAAGTTCACTTCGTACACATTTTTTCTATTTTTCGTATGTAGTTTAGCTTCGTAAGTAAATGAAAACAGCACTGAGGTTTTTGTCTTGTTGTGCAGCACAGATATCTCAACACTCTTAAAAGATGCATTTAGTTGATCTGTGAAAGTCAAGAGATGCTGTAGTTCGAGTAGTTTGCGTGGCAGAGCCTTCTGGAGGATCTTTCATGTTTCTGGTTTTGATGATGAACAGCCCATCGCGTGCGTTACGCTCCTGAGCGGTCGGGGAAAGCTGGGTAATAGGAGTCGCTGCTTATGACTTACTGGACCATGTCCATTGTTTTAATGTCAATAATAAAATAACGAGGATCTCCCCTGTCTACCGTCTGACGTGAACCCAGAAATATTCCTGTGTTTCTCCACGCTTTTCAAACCCGTCCAAGGTTTATTTTTCTTCTCATTCTCCTTTCGCTTTGATTGATTGAGCTTTTTATGGTCTAGATGCATTATTCACCCACTTGAGACAAAGTAAAAGTCATATTTAGAAAGTACAGCCAGTTCCCGTGCATGCTTTTCTTTCTGGAAACTTGAACCGTTGTTTCTGGGATCTTCGGCTGCTTGGCCGCGCAACGCAGTGAAGAAACATCACGTCAGGGTTATTATCGTTAAGCATAACTAAAACTAAAACCATAAACATTTTGCCTCTTAAAATAAAATAAACCTTTACTGAAATGAAATACAAAAAAAAGCAAGTTTATTTTATTTCAGCGAGCTGCCAGGATGTTATTTGTCATTTTTGCTTGGTTCAAATTGAAGAACTAAAATAACTCAATTTATAGCTGAAATAAAAAGCTCTAAAATTAGAACTAAGAGAAATGACAGATAAAAACACAGATAAAATGATCAAAATGTTAATTATGAAAAATATCAAAATAATTAATAATACTTCATATATTTTATCTTATTTTTGAAATATTTATTGTTTTACTTTTTACTAAATGTAAGTGATAAGTATAAAATTAGAAATAAACAGTGACGTTTTGCATTAACCAATCCAGGACATGAATTATCTATCATATTAAGAACACTTATTCTAAAACTGTAATAAAACCCCAATGTTATTAAATTTGTCTTTTTCGTTTCAAGTTTTAGTGATTTGGTTTGTTTTGTCAGTTTTTTTGTCATTTTTAAATACCTAAATATTAAATAGTTTTAATTTATTTTTATTTAAATCTGTGTGGTTCAAATACAAATAGACAATATATAAATAAAATACCTGTATTATCACCTACATTAAAAATAACATTACAGAAATATTGTTGATATTTTAAAATTATTATTTTTTTTTTTATATGCTTAATTTTAATGAAGGTTCTGGTCCTGGATGCTGATTGGCCAGTACAGAAGTTATGGCACATGCTTTCAGACGGGATCAGACTCCTGGTTACTCTCAGTGATATCATGTCAGTTTCTCTGTGATGTGTGTGTCTGAAGGCCTCCTGTGGCTCTGTTTGTTCAGCAGGTAGTGTTTAAAGCTCAAGCACACGTGGAAGTATCGTGTTCCCTCACTCCTCCAGCTGTCAGGAGAACAGAAATAGCATCGGTTTAGACGTGCCTGTGTGTGTCTGAGCTCATGTGCTGTATAAGGGCTCTCTCTCTCTCTCTCTCTCTCTCTTTTGTGCTCGTCAGCTGTTTTAAAGCAGTTTGACTCATCTCTGCTCTGATCTGATTCAGCAGGAGCGAGTCTGTAGTAATAAACAGATCTATCGCTCAGCTTGATTGATTCTTTGAATTAAGAGCCCCGGCACTAACTGTGCTCACTTTAACACAATTATGAGCTATTAATAGACTATTTGACAGAGATGGGTGACTCGAGTCACATGACTTGACTCGAGTCTGACTCGAGTCACAATTTTCAGGACTTGCGACTTGCT
>JAUCMU010000099.1:379682-394947 GCA_032275025.1 Enteromius treurensis
ACTTGACTCGAGACTTGATGGTAAAGACTTGAGACTTGCTTGTACTTGACCATATGTGACTTGTCCCCATCTCTGCTATTTGATATTGAGTATTTTTAGTGGACTTCATATAAATGTTGTGTACATGTAAAGGCTGATATTATGATTATTTATATATATATATATATATATATATATATGTATAATTAATTATAAATTATAAAAAAAAATCTAACAAAAAATTTAGTATGTGTATACATATATATATATATATATATATATATATATATATTATTGTAATTATTTAAGTAGTAGTAGTCCTTTTATTATAATATCATTATAATACATGTAAATATTAAATAATCCTATAAATATATATATATATTTTTGCTTTTTAAAAACAATTTTTTAAAATATTTGTTCATATTTTTCTAGTTTTAAACATTTACAGAAAATCTTAATGGCTGTTATTTATTGTAAATATTTGATTGAAAATATATTGTAAATAATAACATTAAAATATATATTTTATTATGTTCTACAGAAGAATTACTTGGTTATTATAGATACAAAAAACTAGCAGACTTCGTTTTTTGTTGCACTTTATTTAAGCAATCTTTAAGTGCGTGGTTGAGTTTATATAGCCACTGCATATTAAAAATAAAATATTTTAGTATGCATGTTCACATATACATTATATGCATACTGTATATACATATATAAATACATACAGTTTCATCAAAACATTTTAAGGAATCACTTTTGTTTCCTTTCACTTGTCACTGAACCATGACTATATAATAAATCATACAACCATTCGTTTAGCAGATAAGGAAATCACAGTTTGAAGAGGCCAAAGAAAATGATTAACCAGACTCCAGCAATCATTTACTAATGAAATATCTGATGGTTACACAACGTTATATAACAGACTGCATTCAAAGGGGTATTTCAGAAAAAAGAGTGTGGGGTTTGGACAGCAGAACGCTGCTCTGAAACACACGCTGCTTTTCCGGGAAGAAATGTGTGGTTGAGCAATGTTTGGAGTTTTGTTATTATTGTCCAGAGTTCAGAAGTTTGATCAGAAACACTGCTGCTTTTTCAGCAGGGCTGTCAAAATAGCTGGAAAACTACATTAGAATTTTGTGCTTAAATATAATCAGTATTTGAATTTAAAAGCCGACACTTTAATGAGGGAGAAACATTTGTGGCTTCTATCCTGTAAATATGACGAACTCATTCAAAGTTATATAAAAACACAACTATCTTTGAAAACAATGTTTAAATTAATGTTTATAAACCAAATGTAATAAATTAAGTTGTGTTAACAATTACAAACAAAACCGTATTGTGTGTGTATTAATACAACGAACCAAAAACAATCACAAAGAGTACTTTTTTACATTGAGATGAAGTAAGATGGTAAAAAAGCACCATAAAGTCTTTTTGGTCTAAAGTCTATCGGATGCCCAAGTTGATATTATTCTTTAGGGTCTTACTGAAAAAGTACATTAATATTTCTCAATGGTAGTGTAGAACAACACCTTTTACCCTGCCAAAAACAGTTCTGTTCACAGCGACACGTTCGGTTCATGTCCCTTTAAATGCTAATGAGCCCTGCTGACCCCGCCCCTCTCTTCTGTAGAGTGACGAGCCGCTCTTATGAGACTTCATTTTAGCCACAGAACTTGTTAACTAGCACAATAATTTCTACATCAGTTCCAGCGTTCAAATAATGACTGATGACAGCGCAATGAGGGCGGAGCTAAGATGAGATGCTAGTGTCAATCATCAGTCATGGGAGGGGCCTATTAAGAACTAAGCCACTTTGCCAAGAATCTCAGAACAGAGAACATATCTGAGAAAGTAACTATTATTGGGAATTAAAAAGCATTGGTGAGCCTGGAGCACAGGAGCTTAATATTTGCAGAAATAGACAACAATACATTGTATGGGTCAAAATTATACATTTTTCTTTTATGCCACAAATCATACGGATATTAAGTAAAGCTTATGTTCCATGAAGATATTTTGTACATTACCTACTGTAAATATATATGAAGTTAATGTCTGATTGGTGATATGCATTGCTTAGAACTTAATTTGGACAACTTTAGAGGTGATTTTCTCAATATTTAGCTTTTTTTTGCACAGATTACAGATTTTCAAGTAGTTGTATCTCAGATGCTTTACTGTTTTAACAAACCAGACATCAATGGGAAGATAATTTATTCAACTTTCAGATGATGTATAAATCTCAATTTCAAAAAAATCGACTTTATGACTGCTTTTTTGGTCACATTTCTGTTCAGAGAACATGAATTCAGCATCTGATGACCCCTTTAAAATGCAGTGAGACCTACATCTCATGTGCCACTGATAAGGCTGCCAGATGCTCAACTGAAATTGTGGATTTTAAATGTGAAAAAATATTAGAAATTTTATTTGACAGCCCTAGTTTCTAGTTCACGACTGTTGGACTTTATCCATCACCTGCAGCACAGCGTCTAGTATAGAGGGTCCCAGATTCAGACTGAACGTGAAGGCCGAGTCCATTTGGTCCAGCTGTGTTTCCTCGGGGTTGGTTTGGGTCGAATCCCGTCCGGAGCTCAGACTGCCTCGAGCAGGACTCCAGCTGATGCCGTTCAGCGCAGTGTTTGAACACGTGTCCTCGTCCTCCTCCTCTGTGTCCAGGAGAGGAAGAGAGCTGCACTTCTGCCTCTGATCGGCCGGAGAAGGCTCCCAGACCGGGCTGCACCGGCCCGCTTCGTCCAGGTTGACCCGGGGCGGTTTGGGGGGCGGTGGGAGGAACAGGTTCTGCTCGCTCTTGGAGCTCTGAAGCAGAAGACTGTGTCCCTCCTTCAGGAAGGACAGGTCTCCGAAGCTGTCCGTGTGTCCGCTCGCGCCGATGTGAGACAGGTGACGGAAATCACTCAGAGGACGGCTGATCATGTTGACCGACAAAACCTCCTTTCGGTTCGATAGCCTCCTCTGCCAGCGTCCAGAGGTGGGTTTACGGAGTAACTGTGTCCTCAGGGGCATCTTAAGACTTCAGCAGCACGACAGCATGTGAGGATCGTCAAGAAAGACGGGTTCTGGAAGAGATCAGAGGAACAAGTCAGAAATATATTTAATAATGATAATAAAAAAAATTATAAAAATTGTATTAATCGAGGATGCATTCAAATGATCAGAAATGACTGTTAAAAAATAATAACTTGTTGATAAAAATATGTATAATGATAATAATAAAACATATATCTTTTTAACTGTAAATATTTTTATTTTACATTCAAATTTCAAATATAAATATGCATACATATATACAGTACCTATTATATACAGGCATTAAAAATATACACACACACACACACACACACATATATATATATGTGTGTGTGTGTGTGTGTGTGTGTGTGTGTGTTTTTATTGAGCTTCATTGAGCTAGGGTGCTTTAAATTTTTTTTTTTTTTGCTGTAAACCCTAAGATTTAATTTTAATAATGCATTAGTAAATGCTGAAATGAACATTAAGATTAATAAATGCTGCAGAAGTATGTTTACTAATGTAGGTAACTAATGTTAACTAATGAGCCCGTTTGTAAAGTATTATTTATGACATTTATTTTCTTAAATGCAATAAAATCCATATTGTTTTTTTAGCCTATACATCATAAATTCGTAGTCTGGAGGCTATTTATTTATTTAAAAAATGATTACTTTTATTCGTTAAGGATGAATCAAATTGATAAATTACAGTAAAGACACTTTTGGGCCCAGTTTCACAAACGGGGCTTAGTTTACGCCAGGACTAGGCATTAGTTAAATTAAGATATTTAAGCAACTTTTGCAAAAATGCCTTATACAGAAATATTACAGGTGTATATCTTAACACAGAACAATGACACTGACATGCTTTAAGATATGTCAGAGCGAGATATTTTGATCTGAGACGGCTCAAAAATGCAATTTAGTCTGGGACTAGCTTAAGCCTTGTCTGTGAGACTGGGGGATAATGTCGCAAAATATTTATTTTTCAAATAAATGGCCTTTTTTTGAACTTGCTGTTCATCTGTGAATCCCGAAGTATAAAATCTATCACAATTTCCACAAAAAGACAGCATAACCGTTTTCAACATTGATATTAATCAGAAATCAGAATCACTTTAACACAGATTCACATTCAAACCAGTTATTTCAAATTCTAATAATATTTCTGAATTTTTACTGTGTTTTTGATCAAATAAATACAGCCTCAGTGAGCAGAACTGTGTCAGATATAATGGTTTTAACCAGTATTTGATTAAGATTAGCTTAAGACCGACTACGTTTTCTTCCAGCTGGTTACAGATTAACCCGCTGGGATTGTATTGCGACATCTTTACAGCCGCCGGCATGTTTCGTCTCACTTACAGCAAACAGATTCTTTGGATTCTTCCGTGAGAGCGTAAATGAAATCAGATTTACACATATTTTAATTGCACAGTTACGTTCATGCCTAACCAGTGACCTGCCTTCTCAGAGCATGTTCTCATAAAGGCGCTCCCATTAAAGTATGAATATGGCTAAATTAGTTTGGTATACAGAGTAATTAGACCCATTTGTTGTGATAATGTCCGCAGGAAGCTCTTTACTCCAGTTGGCATCGGCGTGGTCGGTTTCGCGGTTTACAGTTCATTAGATCAGCTTTCGTGACTCGCAACACTCACTCTTTTAATTTTGTAAGGCACTACAGAAAACATGTTTTGTTGGCCAATAAAGGTTTTATCGGCACTTAAGTAGCAGCGGGAGACGGCAAGCGCATAACGGCATTCCTCTACAAACATGCAACGAGAGGGAGAGAGGACAGACGTGGATTGTTTTTGAGGAAATGCGTGATAAATCGCCAAAACAAGCAATTGATACACCAATGTTTTCCCAGTGTAAACCTTTAAAAGCTCTGATTGTTTGTGCCTTACCTGAAAAGGTGTGCAGGTGTTTCACGCCCACATCTGAACATCTGAGGTCTGAAGCCAACAAACGTTAGAGGAGTTCCTGCTAACATGACAAGACTTGTTAGGCTATAAAACAGGTTGAACGATTGTCTAAATAGCATAGGATATTCTGCCTCAGAAACACGAAATAATGTTATATTGGTGCAAATCTTTTTGAGAATAGTGAACCCTTTCCGCTATTTCACTTTTTAACATCATTATATGACATTGCTTTTATATAAAGCCATAAAACTGGTTACGTTTTTAAAAATAAAAGTGGGTTTTTGCAGATGCCACAGAAACACAAGTTTGCAGTGGTCAGTTCCTTAAAGAATTATTTTTCTGAGTTTGAAGATTTTAGTCATCTAAAGAACCTTTCAAAAGTGTGATTTTGCCGTGAGTTCCACTCTGAAGCAGCTTTTGTTCATTCCATTGAAATGAAAGGTTCCTTATGAAGCCATCAGAGCCAGTAATGAAGAACCTTTGTTTCCTCTAAACGGTATGGTTCAGTACAGTACGGTATGGTACGCAGCTATACCGTTTCCATTGGGAATGGTACCAAAATAGTGAACCGTACCATATTGCTATTTTGGTATGAGCCATATGAGTGTAGAAGAACCCTTTTGGTTCCCCAAAGAACCTTTCAGTGATCAGTTCTTCTCTGAACCATTATTTTCTTCATATGAAACACATTTTAATGATGTAAAGAACCTTTTTCTACTATAAAGACTTTTCAAAGGTTCTTTGTGGAACCAAGACAATAATAAATAAGCTTTATTTTTAATACTTAACCACCCTTTTTGGTTCCCCAAAGAACCTTTCAATGGTCAGTTCTTAAAAGAACCATAGTGTAAAGATTCTATAGAAACGTTTTTGGCTCCCTTAAAAACAGTTCTTATAATAACTATTTATTCTTAGCGTGAAGCACATTTCAATGTTTTGAAGAACCTTTTTTCAGTATAAAGAACCTTTAGTGGTTCTGTGGATGGTAACGATTCTTTCTGGAACCAACAATGCCAATAAAGAGCCGTTCAGGTTTTCTTAAAAGCGTAGAACCAAATTTTTTTGGTTCCACAAATGAATATTTCAGTGAACATTTCTGAAAATGACAATTTGTTCTTTATTCTTTTTAGTTTAAAGAATCTTTAGTGGTTCCGTCGATGTTGAAGGTTTAACATGGAACCATATATATGCCTAATAAAGAACCTATATTTTTAAGAATGCAAGCTGTTTATGCCTTTATAAATGCAGCGCCATTTAATGATGGTGGAAGTGAAATAGTGGAAGTGATCTGAAGTGTCGCTCAAACGCAACATGAAGAGTTTCTCTTACCGTAACCCAAGAGATATTCAGCTTTCTCTCGTTTCTGAGCTCTTCTTTTGCAGTACAGAGTCCGTCGTAGTGTTAAAGTCCAGGGATTGTAAAGCAGGTGAAGCTCGGCAGGTGCAGATGAAGTCTGACCCACGTCTCCTCCCTAAAGCTCAGCGTTTGTTTGGTCTGCGCTGATGTCACACCTCTGTGAAGTGTGATCTCAGACACTGAGGAAGTTCACCTGAGCCGTTTCGCTCCGTCTATCGTCATGTTCCTGTGAAAGCTGGGAAGGGCTCGGCTGGTTTCTGTCTCATCGACGTCACGTTTAGGGGCTTCACTCGTTACTAATCTGGTGTCATTGTGACTGCTGCTGGTTTCCTGTTGCCCGTAGGCTTTGCTAAAGCCCTTCCAGCTTTGTAATGACAGCGGTCTCTCGCTCGGGACATGTATGCACAGGCGGACTGGCGTTACACAAGTGCTGTTGACATGTAGTCATTCCTGCTTCACGATCATGACCTCACTGACATCCAGACCTCATTCTACTGTCTTCTGATTCTGAGTCAAGTCTAGGCATGACTTGTTGTTTACCCGGGAGAATCAAAGTTTATTCAGTTAAACTCTATTGCTCAAAGGCTAGAGATGAAGTGCTTTAATGCTAGTCTAGGAGCTTCTCAACATGCTGATGAATATAAAGCTTATCCTGACTATGACCAGTGGCTGTCTCACCAACTAGTAAAATGGCCAACCACTGCTTGCTTTGTTTACACAACATTTCTGAAATTATTTGATTTGTAGCAAAATATAAGCATGTGAGCTCTAGGATATTTTGAAACGTGTCAGTATACTTCTCAAAGCCCTGTATTATTTTATTGTCAGTTTTAAAGGTGCGGTAAAACAAACATCTGAGAGTAGAATTACTGGCTGGAACATTATTTTTTAGAGAAACAGCTGTGTAAACATAACATAACAAACATATAGTTATAACTTTAGAAGAGTCCGAAACTTACATACAGCACCTTTAAAAAACCTATTTTCTATTTATCCATCCATTGTTTTATTGATCCATCCATCCATCCATTTATTATTCTGTTGCTCCATTTAACATCCATTCATCATTCTGTTTGTCTTTCCATCCATCCATCATTCTATTGCTTCATGCATTCAACTGTTCAACTGTCAGTCGTTCTATCCTTATTTTCCATCCATCAATTTATCTATCTATCCATCCATCATATTATTACTATATCCCTTCCAACCAATATTCTATCTGTTTTTTATTCACTCCATCCCATCCATCCATCCTTATTTCTATCACTCCATCATCCATGTATTCATCCATCATTCTCTTGCGCCATTCAGCATCCATCTGTCATTGTTTTTCTGTCCATCCACCCATTCATCATTCTATCACACCATCCACCCATCCATTGTTGTTTTTCTGTCTATCCATCATCATTCCTTCATTCCTTTATCTATCAATTGTTCTATTGCTCCAACCAACATCCATCTATTATTCTGTTTTTCTATCCATTTATCATTCTCAATCCATCCATCCATTTTTCTGTTTCTCTGATCATCCATCCATCATTCCTCCATCCATTCATTGTTCTTTTGCTCCATCCAACATCCATCCATTATTTTAGCTGTTTTTCTATCCATCAATCCACCATTCTATCACTCCATCATCTATCCACCCACCATTCTATAATTTCTTCCCATTCATCCATCCATTACTCTATTACACCATCCACCCATCAATAATTCTGTTTTTCTGTCCATCCATCCTTTCTCCATCCATCCATTGTTCGGTTGCTCAATCCAACATCCATTATTCTAGCTTTCTATCTATCCATCCACCATTCTATCACTCTATCATCCATACATATCTTAAATTCTTTTTTGGGGGTCAAATCATCAAATGTATTTTTCTTCTCAACTGTTAAAAGAGGCCTGATGCTGTCGCTTTGAAATACTTGATCCTATGATCCTCACAAACTTTGTCAAATCCAGTGACGAGTAAGTTGCTCCTCAGAAGTGTTCTGTTTCGCGTCAGACAGATAAAACGTCTTCATCCTCACAACTTACTCATTTCCAAAACACGGTAGCATCCAGTCTCAGATTCTGACAAACAGACAGCAGTACGGTAGAACGGCTCCGAACATTGCTCTGCGTGTTCTTGTGTGTGTCAAGTGCTCCAGAGTTATTCCAGGACAGGGTTGGTACATTCTGTTATGAGATATTTTGTCTAGTCATTTAAAAATGCCCTGAACAGACTTAAGGGGAGCACTGTTTTTGTTTTTTATTTTTTTCTTTCCAAACAACATGAAAAGATCATTCAATGTTCCTGCTGGGATCCCGGATGGACGCCAGATTCTGAGGGGAAGCTCCAGAACTGGGTTTTCTCCACGCTTGCTTTCCATCAGAGTCCTTTCAAACGCGTCCAATAAACAAAGGGCCGCCCTTCCTTCATCGGCTTCAAAGAAGCAGGTCTTCCTCCACACATGCAACCATTCACATAAACCAAACATCAGCTCTTCATCATAACGTTTATCCAGCGCTGCATCTGTGAATTTCAACAGCTCTCTGACCAGAAATGCTTTGATGCAAACAGATAATCAAGACGTTATGAAGGTTTTCTCTTGCCACACCAAATTGACTTTAAACAATGCAGATTTATTTTCACAGTCATCTTTGCTCAGATTTACCAAGGGTGCCAATATTAGTGCATTGTTTTAGCATCTTTCCAAGCAGTTCTGGCATGTATTTTTTTTATATTTTTATTGTGTAAGTTCAGCCTCTGCGTGTTATTAATGCGGTGTTCGTGCTACTTCTGTCCTTCTGAGATGTTTACCTCCTCACGTCTCCTGGCACTCACGATATGTGATTATTAAGTCAAGGATGTGGCGTTTGCAGAGTTTTAAAGCAGTATTTGTGCTCTGCGCTGCACATTAATGAGATCGGATGGGATCACACACACAATGCCAGCTTTACTGTAAATACAGCAGGGTTTTAATGGATAATCGTGGGTGTGTGTTACATTCTTTACTGAATGCCACTGACGTTATGATGAAGAGAATGTGCTCGGATCTGCTGCACATTAATGAACTTTTACTCAGAAAATCAGTATGTGATTGATATGGGGAATATTTCTGAACATCTGTGTCCTGTAGCTGTTGGCATGATGGGAGTTATCACTCCAGAACTGTTACTGTCATGACCACAAACAGTCTTATCCTGTTCAAGTTAGCTCTTTTAGTGCTGAGATTTGTCACGTTAACTGCATAGGAATGTTTTTAGTCTGTTTTGAAATCTGCATGAGGATATCTGCATATGAATGCAAGTATGAAAAGCTCCATGCTGTGTTCAGAAGCCTTTATTTGCTTTAGACCTTTGTCTACTGTATATTGTGTGAACAGGTGTCCTGGGGAAGTTTTTCTTCTTTAAGAAAGAAGAAAGAATATATTTTATATATATATATATATATATATATATATTCTTATTTTTTTGCATTTTACATGCACTTTATTAAAAAGATTTTAATTTTATTTTTCACTCACATTTAATAAATGTGCATATATTTTTATTTATTTATTTATATATAATTAATTTGTGTGTAATATCTTTAAATAATTTAAAATAATAAAATATTTTACATGCATTTTGTGTGTGTAGTAAATGTTAATGTTTATATAAAAACATTTTTTATAAAAGTATTTTTTAAAAGTAAATTTTATCTTTAATTTTACAAATATTTAAAGGGCAATGTTTCCCAAATAATATGAGATCATAAACCCTTCTAAACTACTTTCAACTGTAGCAGACAAATTTAATATTTAAGACTCCTTCAACAAAAATCAGACACTGAAAATAATTATGCTTATCATTTTTCACAAAAAAAAAGTATGACTGATTGTGGCTCTGATCTGTTCATTTCTGTTGATTTGGAGTAGTTTCAGTCAGCATCGCTGGCATTATGAGCCTCGTTATGATTTTAATGAAGCATTTGACACTCATTTATCGCTCTTGAGTGCTCGTGATGACAGAAGTGGAGGAGGATGAATAAGGTTCTCCTCTTCTGCTCCCAGCTTTTCAGCACTTGTACCTGAACGCTCTTGAGAAGAGCCATGAGTCCAGATCTGAACAGCTGTGAAGAGGATCTGCTTCTCATCTCCTCCAGATCCTTACATTAACTGAAGCAATCCTTCTGTGTGTGTGTGTGTGTGTGTGTGTGTGTGTGTGTGTTTTAGTCCATGTCTGTTAGATTAGAGGAGGTGTTGTTGTTTGGCAACTAAGTAAATTAACTAAAAAAACGAACTAAATAAATATGAAATAAAATATTACCTGAAAACCTTAAAAGAATTAGAAATTATAAACCGCCTTGTCAACAAACTAAAATAGGTTTAAGTACCACAATTACTGAAATTGAAATAATGATAAATTAAGGTTAAACTGAAATTATATAAGATAAATAGAAATGATGTAAGATAACAAGTATATATGATATAAGAAAATAAGTATATATCAATAACTAAAACTAATTTTACTGAACTGAAATAAAATCAAGCAATTTTTACATTAAACATTACAACAAAACGTTTCTAAAACTAAAACTGGAAAAAAAAAAATAGAAAAAAACAATTAAACAAAAAAATTATCAAAGCTAATAAATAGGAAAAAATACCAAATATAAAAACAAACAGAAAATAGAAATAATCCAAGTTGAGTTGGAGTAACAAAATTACTGAAACTGAACTAAAAATAAATAGAAATGTTTTTAAGGATTACATAATGTTAACTAAAACTGAATATTAGATGCAAAATGGAAAACTAAAGTTGTCCGCGATATTTCGGCAACCTATTTGAGGCATTAAGCTATCGTTTTAATTAAAATGGGCATTTTCTGTGTATTAAGCACATAGACAATCAGGCGATGGTCAGAACTTCTCAAGACTGGTGATGGGTCGTTCATTTTGAATGAATCTTTAATGTGACTCGGGAAGAACTCGTGGGAGTGATTCTTTCAGTCGCGCACGGCTCAGGCTGCAAAGGTTAAGCTTATGGGTCTGTCACGTGATGAACGAACGACTTGAAAAACCCGAAGCCTCGAGAGACGAACAAATCAATTCTGTTTCCGCCTCAGGCTGCATAGGTTAGCAAAGTTATTCCAGAACTTTACGACACGAGTAAGCGCCACCACTTAGTGATACATTTAGTTGTTGTTGTTTGTTCTGATGGTGTATTTAGAAAACTGAAGTGTTTTCTTGTTACTGTCAACATTTATTTGAATAATGTTTATATTTCACTTTATACTGCACTTTTTATATTGTCCGTTTTTGAAAGAGGGCAAAAATAAGTGTTCTTTTTTAAAAATAAATGTGGTGTTTTGACTTAATCTGTACCTTTTTTACATTTAATATTGTCTCTGTACCTTGATAACTTGAAATAGAAAGGGCAAATGACCTCCCGCTATTCTGTACAGTAATATTGAACATCGTTACCGTGGCCAGAAAACCGTGATACAAACCAAACCGTGGGTTCGCTGTACCGTTGCATGCCTAATAAATACTATAATAGTATATAAATAATACTAAATTCCTGTGACTAATTATAAATAGGACTGGATGGACCTGTGTGCAAGTCATTCTGAAATATAACATTTTAGTTCAGATTGTATTAAACCTATTGCTGGGCATTTCCTATTTCAGCTTTCAGTTTGAATGAATATAAGAAAGAAAAGTGGACATGAACTCATTGAACAGATGGAGAGATGAGTTAATGTCTGATTCACGTCTGATGTCACCTTCATTGGTTTCTTCTGCTGTGTCTCTGTGGTTTGATCCCGTCGTGTTTTATTTGCCGCTCTGTCATAAACCGCAGCCAGACACTTCACGCACACACACACACACACACACACTCACAGCATGCTGGGAAGCCTGATCATGAGCTTGGAAGGCGTAATTACATGATGCTGTTGACTGACTTTGGTCAGGCAAGCACGAGCACTTCGGGCGATTTCTTTTTTTAATTACTGATAAACACCAGAACAAAATAAAGAGAATTATGTGTGAACTCATGCTTGTGTTCTTCTCATTCTTGTGCAGCGTTGTTTTTAACTGCAATTAAAACCAGTAAAGATATGTTTCATTCATTTAGCCTTTTGGAAAAGCTGAAATAAAACTGAAGTAGATGGTTTAAAAAATATTAGATGGAAATCTAAATGATAAATGTTTCTTTGGCAACTGAATGAAATAAAATAAGTTTACGTTACTAAAATATAAAAAAGTGACAAATTAAATTAAAATTTATATTATTAATAAAAGTTGTTTAAACTAATATGAATAAAATGTAATTTAATGAGAAGTGATTAGTTTTATACGAAAATTTGTTTATTGTATTTTGTTTAAAAATACAGGAAAAACTAAAAATAGTGACATATTTTCACAATTTAAAGTAATATTTTCTACGTGAATATCTGTTCAACTGTAATTGATTTCTGTGATCAAATAAGTATTTTTAGCATCGTTACTCCAGTCTTCAGTGTCACATGATCCTTCAGAAATCACAATAATGTACGGATTTGCCGCTTCAGAAACATTTCTATATTATTATCAGTGTTGAAAAAAGATTTTTGTGAAAACGTATCTATTTTATTTTTCAGGAATCACAGAGGAAAAGAATGTATATTCTATAAAGTCTTTCCTGTCACTCTGGAGCAATAGCTGTGTTTCTAGCCACCTAGTTTCCAGTATTGCGCTTAAGTTTAGTTGGGATCTTTGGATGGAAAGCTGTGACCCATTTGTGTGTGACACTGTTGGTCTTCAGGCTCTGGAAAGTTTGTATGTGTAAAGTGATGCCGCTTTTGTTTAGTTTACTGAAGATGCAGCAGTTGTTTATTTATTTAATTGAGCTTGCGTGATATTTGCTGGTTAGGTGGGAGATGGAGCCTGAGCTCATGGAACTGGAATGATAATCACAGGCCTTCTTCCGGAATTCTTTGCTTCCCCTCTCTCTCTCTTTCTTTCTTTCTTTCTCTCTTTCTCTCTCTCTCTCTCTCTCAAACTCTTTCTCTGTGTCTGTCTGTGGTTGATGTGAGACCCCGGTCATCTCTTCCAGATGCCTGCAGAATCACTTTCTGTGCTTGTCTTGGTTGTTTTAGACACACACTCGCTCCGAGCTGCTGTCAGCTTCATCTTCTGTGGCCTTAAACCCTGTTTCTCTTCACTCGTTATGACATCATTCAGCATTAACAGCACAATACTTGTGTTATAATAGTGCAACCAAAGCAAAGCAAACCATTTCAGATCTTCGAATTTTGGTTCCAGTCATTCTTTTATTTTAAATATATTTAAATGTTTTAATAATATCATTATATTTAATAAATAAATTAATATATATATATATATATTCATATATATATATAATTGCATTTAGTTTTGAAATGACAATTTACAAAACTACAACAAACTACCAAAAAAATCAATGTAAAAAAAAAACAAACTATAAGGTAAATAAAATAAAAATTAAATAAAGTTTTATCTATAATATGTTTTATGTTTAATGTTTTAAGAAGTGTTGGAGCTGGAAAATGAGATTGTTTACGTTTGGAGCCGATATGAACATCAGTTGAGATTAGTTATTAGTAGATGTAGGTTTAAGTTTATGTACACTGATAATGTGGATATAGTTATTTGTTTTGCAACGATATTGACAATTCTGAAAATGTCTAAATGTTGGTGTCCTGATGAATGAATGAGTTTATTTGTCATATGATACTGATATCTTTAATCCCGTGCAGCTGTGTTCTTGTGTCTGATCGGTTGATGAATGATATTTAATGTGAGCTCACAGTTTTGATGAGCGCTGAAGCCAGAGTGCATGAAAGCTGTTGAGGTCTGATTCCTGAGATGTTTGTGTGTGTGATCTAATGCTGAAGAAAGGCTGAATCAGACGGCGGCGACCTGAAACACAACAGGAACTACAAACCAGTGACTCACATTCTAGAAGATCGAAGTCAGATTTCAGATACTCACAGAGCTTCCTATACCTGCCTTCGATCTGCTTCTGACACCAGAGGCTGTGATACTGATCCAGGGTTTCTGTTTGTGTTTGTTTCTTTCAAAAGTCTTAATGCACATTTTCACTAATTAAGGAGCATAAAGTTTTACTTTCATGACATAATAATGCACGCTCTGCAAAAACAACACAGCGTTTTAGAATAAATAACTAAAGACCCTTAAACCATAAGACATTTATTTGAGATGCAAACAACTTCTTCTTATGAAATGATGTGGATCTATTACTGCGTTCGTTTCATATCTCTATACTCTTGCACTGATTTTGAAGGGCAAAACGAGAATTTTTCCTTGGAGCAGTTAAAATGCATTTAGGTCACCAATTTAATTGAGCCAAATAATATTTTCAGTGCGGCATGAAATTTTTTGACCTTCAGAATCTTCAGTGTACTGTGTGTCTGCAATACAATCACATTAAGCGTTTCTGTCAGTCTATTTCTATTCAAGACGAAGATAATAAATGACAGAAATCCATTCATCAATTCAGTTGTTCTCTTTTAGGGTTCCTGCAGATCTCAGAGCTCAGATCTTTCATTGTAATATCTAAAACATCCTTAAATCTTCACACAGTTACTTGAGAATCAAACTGAAGATATGAAATCTCTTTCTCTGCGTAAAACATGAATTTCTGCCAACGGAGAAGCGAAAGTGTTTTGGCTTTGAGTTCATCAAAGTTCATCAGCTCTTTTCTTTACCATAAACTGGATGTAGATTTTAATTTGCACTGGAAGAGGAAGAACAGCGCTGTGATTACACTGTAAAAAAGTCAATGTTTGAGAAAACTAAAAATGTTTAAGGCAACCCGTTTCAGGAGATTTATTCACTTTCGTTTGTGTAAACTGAAAGCAACAAGTTCAGAAACGTCTAGGTTACTATCGTAACCCACGTTCCCTGAAGGAGGGAACGGAGACGTTACATATGGGAACTCGCC